>LBNU01038612.1:4297-18173 GCA_014162995.1 Artemisia annua
CGGAAGCGTAGGATCAAGTATAACATATAAAGGTTAACTAAAACATAAATAAAGAACGTACCGTATGCAATCTTGAATTCTTGGATGAACCCTAATTAGGGTTTATATGAATTAGGGATCTATTGATTAACCCCTTACCGTTTTGTTAATCGATCCAAGATACTAACAATAATGTGTTAGTACCACGTTCTTGTACACACGTACTATTAACGAATTAAAGTAAATGCTAGTTTAAATAATACACAAAACAATATATTTGTTTTATGAAAACAAACCAGTCGACCTGTTAAAGCAAATCACCAAACTCTTTTGTGTTTTTGTCTTTGTCGATCACAGTAATAAAGGAAAAGAAGACCCCTTTTAAACATTCATGCACATGCATGATATACACACTGTACATAAAGTTACTGTGATAATTGTTGAGAAATCCAAGGAAAAAAACAAGCATTAATTGTTTAGTAAATACGGATTTGATATTATCGTGTACAAGAGTGTATAAAATAAACCCTTGACCTTGCTTTTATAGGATAACAAAACTTACGGAACAAGTTAGGGCTTGTGTTTTAGATCCTTCTTGTTCTCTATTTTTTTATCCTTGGTCCTTATCTTTGTACGTTAATCAGTTTTCACCAATTACTAACATTCTTTATTTGTTTTGTGTAATTAATAATTAAATATAACTTTTTATATTAAATTATTAAACTTTAATTCTCATACGTAAAGTGTGCAATCCCGCGGTCTCGAGTTCGATTCTAGTCATATACTTATTAATATTTATCCACAAACCTAACAGTAAGATGACCATCTCGGTTTGAACTGTTGGACATAAGGATGCAACGGTTTTTCGTTGAGGTTTGGTTTTGGCATTCTTAGACCAATCGAGCTTAAGAAGTACACGTTCTTCTAGTAAAGTGTAAGCTTCGTTAGGGGTCTTATAAAGGAAGATTCCTCCGGCGTCAAGGATTCCTTGAGTCGAGTCATCTAGGCCATGCATGGTAAAAGATTTGAATGATATTACCACAAGACAAACCATGCCCATGACAACTTTGGAGCATGTTTTTCATTTGAAGCCAAGCTTCGACAAGATTTTCTCCTTTCTTTTGAGTGAAACTACGAATTTCACCTAGAAGACGATCAAACATGGCCGGTGGAAAGAAACGTCCAACAAAGGCTTCTATCATTTGGTCCTAAGTTGTGATCATTCCGGGTAGAGGTGGCAAAACGGGCGGGCACGGGCTACGGGCTAAACGGGCTATGGGCCAAACGGGCACGAGCCAAAAGGGCGTGGGCCAAACGGGCGCATGTTATACGAATCACTTTAGAAAAGACCTAAAACAACAAAAAAAATTCCTCAAACGTAACACCTCATTTATATTTAAGTAACTAAATATACTATATCCATAAGTTTTTCATTAAAAATAATTTAATGTTCTCCAATTGAGAAAAAAACATGTGCCCATTATGCCCATTTAACTTCTAAATGGGTAATATATGCCCATTTCAAAAAAAAGGGGACCCAAATGTACTCAAATCTTTTAAAAATTTGCCCATTTAGCCCATTTTTTTGATTTTGGGCACAAATTGCCACCTCTAACTCCGGGGCTTAATTTGTTATACTAAATTTTCGCTTCTCCGGTGAGAGACGATGGGAAGAGTTTGAGATGGATTGAGTCGGTTTCGGTATTTCCATAACGAAACATGTCACAAATTTCAAGAATGTTGGGAATTTTAGAAGTTCCTACTGGTGTGTTCTTATTATTCCGCTGTGCATGATCAATCATTGTTATCCTAGATCGAGCCAAAACGATTTTCTACAATTGGTATCAGAGCCCAGGGGCTCGTGATATCTAGGGTTCATCAAGGTTTTCATTTTCGTTGATAGCAGATTCAAAGAAAAAGGTATAATCGTTGAAAAGGTAGCATTTAAATTCAAAACCCCGTACCCTAATTAATTATCTATTGATGCTATCCTCGTATTGCAAAATTGAATTGGTCGAATTAAAAGGGGTCCGTGGTATGTTTATTATTTAATTCTTATCATTAGATCATGGGTCGGTGGAATTAATTTGCCTTTTGCAAGTGATTTAACGAGATAAAGTAAACATCACATGTTGGTCGTTTATGATTTGGTTGACTTGATAAAAGCATTCTCGTACTATTATTTATTGATAGTCAGACAAGGTGCAACAGTTGATTTGTTTTGTTCTAATATTATATAATCGATTGTGGGGCTAAGATTCATGATTGGCTGCTTCTACTTTGTTACCATGTACTAAGTTGTTTGGAGTTAATTGGTCAAAGGTTGAATTAATTAATTGGGACTGATTTGAGTATTATTTAAATCAATACAAAGTTCCTTATTGATCTTCACGTGGGTCTTTGACTTTTGAAAGTGGGGTTTGCGTTTAGTGTTTGGTGGAGGAAATTGGTAGGGCTGTATTGGTTAACACAAAAGCTGCTACTGTTGAATATTGCTGTTCGTGTTTGTGGGGATCGGTATTTTATTATAAAAGGTTTGTGTTGCTGCTGAATTTTTGTTGAAAGCTCACTGGTCAAAGAACAGACAAGAAGGCTTGGTTTTCCGTGTATTTGTTTGTCACTTATTTGCAAGTGGTAAGCTCAAGTCTGCTGATCTGCTGCTCTTGGTGTGTAATGGTATTTTTCGTTTATGCTGAAACTTTGTGATTCTGCTGATAAGTCTCTTCGTTGCTGCTGACCAGTTTAGAGACAGATTAGCAACAAATCAGTAACAGAAGTAGTGTTGCTAATCATTTCAGTGACAGATTTTGCAACAGTTTTGTGACACTTTTCAAGTGTCGTTTGGATACTTAAAAAAAAAGGTATCCTTGTTGTTTCTATTCGATCTATTTGAAAGTCTTCGTTCACGAATAATACTGGTTGGGCAACCAAGTTGATTCTACTGATACTTTATATTGTTTCTGCTGCTGAGCTTTTTGGTTCCTACTGACTCCTGCTGATCGTTTTGTTCCTGCTGATTTCTCTTGTTTCTGCTGCTCATTAAAAAAATGGCAGAATTTGATAATGAAAGGGATGATGCAATGTTTCCGTATTTGATGGATTATGAGTACAAGGTCTGGGCTAAGAAGATGGAACACTGGATCACGTACAATGATATAAATATCTGGAAGGTGATCCAAAATGGCAACAATCCGAAAAGGTGTGGAACAGATCATGATGGAAATCTTTTTCATCTACCTCCAACGACTGCAGCTGAACACATGGCTGTCCAAAGAGAATCAAAGGCAAGAACTACTTTGCTTAAATCTATTCCTATTGATCATGTAGCAGACTTTCGTTATATGGATGATGCAAGTGTGATCTGGGATGCAATCAAAGCAAGGTATGGAGGAAAGGCTGAATCCAAGCAGATGAGCAAGGAAGCTTGTACTTTAGGTTATGCTGAAGAATTTGCTTTCATGGGCATCTCATCTCAGGTACACAATTGTGTCTTTGGTTGTAGTGCAAAATATAATGAGCTTAGGAATCTTATGATGAATTGAAACCAAAATATAATGAATGTTATAAAGAACTTGGGTCGTATAAACATGGTTTAAGGACTTTAGAAAAACAAAATATTTGGTTTCAGAAGAATCAGGTTGCCTATGAGGAGGAAATAAAAGGTTTAAAACAGGACTTAAAATGTGCACAAGATGAGTTAATATACACTAAGAAAGTAAATGCTAAATTAGAATCTGATAAACAAGATCTTCAAGAGAAGCTAGATACTGAAATAGCTACACATAAGAAGTGGTTAATATCAGGTGATAATTTAGCTAGTAGTTTGTATGGTTGTCTGTAAATTCTAGTATAGGATTAGGTTTTCAGAAATATGTAGGATTAGAAGCAAGGAATGACAGTAGAAAATCTACAACAGCAGGCCTAGCTAACTATGTTAAGGAAGGCACTTTACATGCTGTGCCTGGACCTATTAGAGGGGAACACATGCCCATTGACCTATCCACCACTGTAGACTTTGATGGATCACACCATTTATATGGCAAAAAGTCAAGTGACTTGCCAGACCTTAGTTGCAAAACTAATGACTTTGTCTCTTGTTCTAAAAGTGACAAGTCCTCAGACCTAAAGTCCACTGACTATGCCTCATGTGATTCAAGTGACAAGTCTCATTCACCCAAGTCCAAAGTAGCTGATAATGAACCCAAAACAAAACCAGTTCCTTTTTCTGTTAAACACAATTTTGTTTCTAATTCTGTTTCTGATAAGTTTGTGTGTAATAAACAAAGTTGTGTTAAGAATAAGTCTTTGAAAAAGAAATCTTGTTTTGTGTGTGGTAGTAAGTCTCATCTCATTAAGGATTGTGATTTTCATGAGAAGAGAATGGGTGTGTATGCTAAACAAAAGAGAACTAGACCAATGTGGACCAATGTTAATGATATTCCCCCATATGTTCCACAAGCAACACATGTGAAAACCAGCAGACCCAATCCTGCTGATAAGTCAGTTCCTGCTGATAAGTCAGTTCTTGTTGGTAAGCCAGTTTCTGCTGGTAGACCTTTTCCAGCCGGTTGGAAAAGACATGTTGCTAGACCATTTTACAGACCTATTAGTACTTATTTTTAGAATGGTTTTTGGCCTAGTTATTATGACCCAATGTATATGGGGTGGGGAACAACATGGGATACTGGTGTTAAGCCCTCAACAGGTTGTTCTTGGAAAAATAAAAGGAAAGGTTCATTCTGGGTACCCAAGAACAATAGTCCTTGTCAGGTGCATTGATTGAGGGGAGGCATAAGCCTAAGGGGAGGCTTATTGTTGTATTATTTGTATTCTAACAATCTTTGCAGCTGTTGGATCATCATACGCCTAAGGGGAGGCTTAGTGTTTCTGTTGGCACTACAATTTCTTTGGTTCCTGCTGCTGATTGATGGTATATTTATTTATTTCTATTTCTTTCTTACTTATTAGTTAAAAAAAAATGTATGCTTTTTGTTTTATCTTGTTTGCAGGTTTGGTGGTGGTTCATTACCACACAACATATGGTAATCAACTCGCCATGATGATATTGCATTTCATCAAAGAGTTGGCTAGTCCAAAAGCAAATGATTTTTGGTAAAGACACATCAATTCCGTTGATAGCTGTAATGGTTTGCTCAAAACCATAGGGTACTCAACTCACCCATGCTTCATTGCTGAGAGTTGGAATGGTTCTCAATTGACCATGGATGTTCACTTGTGAAATTCCAAATAATTGGCTAGTCCTGAGCAAACGGCTACAGGTAAAGACATTTCAAATCCGTTTATGGCTGTGATGATTTGCCAAAAATCATTAGGGTATTTCAACACACCGATGATTCACGTTCTAAGTGTTGAACTGGTAACTAGTTCACCAGGGTGATGTCATGATTCCATCGAAGGACTAGCTAGCCCAAGAGTGAGTAGCTACTTGGTAAAGGCTCATCAAATCTACTCATGTTGCTGCTGATTCTGGTTGCTGCTGATAAGGTTCAAGCTGCTACCAGAATCTTGGTCTTCACAGATGGTTACTGGTTGCTATTGACATAGAGTCTTTGTTGCTGCTGGTTACTTTAATTTGCTGCAAGTGTTCAAGTCAATCCTCATGCTTTGGAAGTTACTCATCTAACTAGAATCTTGAACTTAACCCTGTTAAATTCAAGATTAGCGGAGGATTGTTGGGAATTTTAGAAGTTCCTACTGGTGGAGTCTGCTGACAGGTTCCTACGGATGGTTACTGCTGCAGCTATAGATGGTTTTTGCTGATGACATGGTTCCTGCGGAAGATTTGTTTCTACGGATATAGTGACTCCGTATATTTATTATTAGTTTGTTAGGATATGCATGAGCTATTTTAGGTAGTGATATGCATTGATCTTTTATTTATTATTGTATTAGGGTTCCTTGTGTATAAAAGAAACAATAGGCTTTATTATTATTAAAGCTTTACCAAAACAAAAACACCTTTAGTGTGTGTAACCTAGATCCATAGAGGATCATTTTATTATTAGAGCAAAACCTTTATTATAACTTTGATTGTGTTCTTATTATTCCGCTGTGCATGATCAATCATTGTTATCCTAGATCGAGCCAAAAAGATTTTCTACAAAGAAAATCGGCGATATGTTTGTGTGGATCGGATCTAACTCGACCATCAAATTGATTGTCTTTGATCATCGCAGGATGATGACCTTTGATATTAAAGTTATCTCCAAGATTAATAGGAACCCCTGATGGTTACGATTAATCGGAATCATCATAATTATGTGTACGTGAAGCATTAACTGGAAGCACTTTATCACTAATCATATCAGTCCGTGAGAAGATGTCAATAAACCTAAAATCAATCAACAAGTAGTTTATTTACCCTTCTCCCCCTCAAAAATTGCATATCATGTTGCCATTTTTGATTGAACAAGTGAATAAGAAAAATATAATCCAATGTACGTTGATCCACTTGATGACTAAATGAGAATGGGAAAAGCATGAAGCTTGTTGATGAGAATGGTCATAAACAAGAAGATTTCTCTTCTTCCGAAGATAAAGCGCACTGAAACGTACACCTTTCTTTTCTTTGAGGAACGGGGCATGGAGTGTTTTCAGCAGACGCCATTATGTTGAAGAGCGAGGCCTGAACTGATGTGAACAGACGTCATTTGTCATTGAAGAACGAGGCTTGAACTGATGTGTTTAAACGTCATATTTCGCTAAATAACGAGGCTTCAACTGGTGTGTTCAAACGTCATCTCTCTCTTTTCTACTTCTCTCAGCTAACTCGCTACCAACCCCATTATCATTATGTCGGCTCTTTGTTGTGATTACTGCTGGAGAAAAACCGAATATTATGAACTTGAGAGTGGAGTAAGATAACCCGAGCTTGTGAGTTAAGCTTGCACTAATGTGTGACTAAGAGCGGTGTAGACAGTTTGTGCAACTTCAAATCCATAAGTACTCTATACTCTTCAACCAACCAACCATCAAGTTTTGAATATCGACAACTTCGTGTGACACTGAGCACTACAACGTAACTCCTTAAAGTGATAGTTATTTTGTGGTAATAGAAATGAAGAATCACAAAAATAACTAGATATCCATGTCTTCGTCATTGTAAAGGTTAAAAGCTCGAACAAGGATCTCGGAGAATCTTCATCTAACCAACCCTGATATCTTCAGATACTAAGTACACGCACCCGTGAAATTTCACTTCAACCTCAAATAAATAATAATGAATTAACACCGTAGTCACATCTTGTGGTTTAAATGCCCAAATCTAGCCCTTTTTGATGTTTCAAATGAACTTTGATAATGATTTTATCCCAATCATTGTCAAAAGCACATAACCCCGTAAAAGTTTGTTATAACCAAAATGCAATGAAGTATATGAACAAATCATCCAATACATGAAGTCCACACTTTATCCCTTCTTCGAAGTTGAAACCGTAGCACCAGAATCAATTAAGATCTGGAAATGCACTTTTCTTTCTTCGGGATAGTTCCATCATCACGGTATGTAGAACACCAAAATAATCTATAACATGTATGGTTTTAGTTTCTATGGATCAAATAGTAGAAGAAGAAAGAAAGAAAGAAAGAAAGTTTTAGAGAGAGAAAGAGAGGGAGAGTGGAACCTAGAGAGAGAAGGTGAAACCAAAAAAAAGAAAATGAGATTAGAGGAGGTTCACCCTCTCCAAGTATGGAGAGGGGTTTATATACATGGGGGTTTGCCACTTGGGGCGTGCCACTTGGGCTGCGGATCAGGTATACAGTGGGTAAAGACCCGTCCTTCTTCCGCGAACTAATCTACTTCTAAACTACGTATAACTAACTAATGTAACTACTACGAGCTAAACAATGCTTAATCATATCTGGGGTGACCGGATCTTTCTTATGGGTGAACGAATCTTTCTTATCCAAAAGTCGTATTCCTAACAATCTCCCCCTAAGAGAGGTCACCCTTTTGTTCTTTATTCTTGAATTCTTGCATTGAGATCTTTGTAGATTCTTTTGTAGCTCGTAGATATTGATTCTTCATAGATGTATGACTCAAGATGACTTCCTTGATGTATATGATGATCTTTTGACTTTGGTCTTCGTTCTTCATCCATATATTTAGCTTCAAGTCATCTTTGAGTGTATGTGTCTCTTTGTGATGTAGTGATTATCTTTGTGATGTCATGCTTACACTTTTCTGGATCATGATCTTCTGCATCAGAGTTGAGGAAGCATAGTCGTAGCCCATTCTTTGATCACGATATCTTGAGTTATGATGTTGAAGTGTAAGCATGAGATGATGAATCTGCATCTTTTCAGCAATCTGCATCGATCGTCGACTTCTTTGTCTTTGTTGTGATTACGCCTTTCCAACATGCCCATACATCTTTGTTGAGTAGATCTTCATGGTTGAAAAGCTCTGACGACTCCTTGTAGATGTTGGTATGAGCATGTGGAACTTTGAGTGATGGTGGTGAACATGGTAAGTTGGGTATGTTGAGCTGCATAAAACATGGTTAGTAATAAACATACCGGCACTTACAAGTTTGGATTTCGAGATCGTCAACAGCATAGTGTGAAGACTTTCTCTAATCCTTACCAAGGCCGTTCCCAATCGGATGCCCCCGAAAGGGCTTTCACTGACATACCGAAGTACACCAACGATTAGGTGAGTCGCTGGAGATCACCCCACGACTGTAGACCTTTTGGAACACCACCGAACACACTAAGCGTAACCTACAAGAGATTACCGAAGTGACCTGCTGTCAGGGCTGTTTGATGTTGACCCTGGCAGGAGTTTCCACTCAATCATTGGGAAATACTTATGTACATTCCCTCATAAGTGTTCTTGGCAGATTGCTAAGATCTGCGTAGGACTCGAAATATTACACCTGGTGCCCTTAATGTTGAACCACCAGTGTATAAGTATCAAGTGTACCTATGAGATCTTTTGATGCATCTCTTGGCTCTAGACTCGATAAGTGCACATTGGTTATCCTATGCGGAGACTAGGGAGGGGTCTCCTGTTTCAATATCAAATAGCTCTAAGAGACTAGTCGATAGTTTACACCGGTTCCCCGTGAGAATGAAACAAGCTCTTTTAAGAGAACTTAAGTGGTTGGGAGGTTTAGTGCAGTGCGTCACTGGGTCCATGACGTCTTTATCTTCAATACCGATGTTACCTTAGCAACAATCAGTAGCATATGAGTTGAACCCAGTGTCTGCCCTAAGGTTGAATAATTGGAGGGCTATTTCTTTTCACCCTTTCTCAATTCATTTCTTTTTAATTCTTCAACCCCTTCAGTGCTTACCGAGACTTCATCTACTAGAACCTTGTTGGGTTTGTTCCAGTCCTAGCTCAGTCTCAGTCGGCACTTTTCCCTTTTTCACTTTTCTCCTTTTTTTTTCAATCATTCCTAAGGACGTCTAATCTATCTATTGGATTGTCCCTGGGAAGATCCTTCCGGTTCTGGTGGATCATGGGAACATATACCTAACCTTACCATCCTTATAACTCCATGCATTAAATTAAAGTGGTCGGTCTTTTGGTATATTTCCACATTCGCCATATAACCAAAATCATTGAAAATTCTCTCAAGGTATTTATGATAAAGAAACACATTTTTGTTAACACCTTGAGAGTTTTATCATTTTTCAAATGCTCCCCCTTTAACATGTGCTTATAGGAAGAAAGAAATTTGCACATGTCGGGGTGAGTTGCACTTATTTGAATTGATCGGCTCTGAATAGACATATACCGGAGGGACACATTTACGTTGCTTAGTTAAAGGGATCCATTATCAGCTTTTAGGTGATAACTAGCCCTAATAACTAACTTGAAGTTGTTAACATTCCTTAAAAAGGAAGTTAGACCCGTCAAAGTATATATTTAAAAAGAGTTTCTCGAAACGGTACTATCTACTTTGACCAGTCCTCTTCGAGACACGTTTACATCACTGGTTAGACCAGCTTGAAATTATTACCCGGCCAGGACTAGTCTTTTCGATTCACGACTTTTCATGTTTCGTCAATTCATGAGTCAAATTCTGAGTCATAAGCAATTCACGGTTTTTACTTGAATTTGTAAAAACCCGCGAAAGACTCTTAGCCACTTGCTCCCCCTCAATATGTGCACATTGATTGAATCAATTTTGAAAAACTTTGGCACATACGGGTGAGCTTGCAAAAGAGATCATTTATTCATCATTTTAAATCACTTGCTCCCCCTCAATATGTGCTTTGTTCATACTCCAAAATCTTTTAAAATTTTAGCACATAAGGGAGCGATCTTTTGAGTCCAAAACATCTTTATAAGTCCAAAAACATCACATTTAATCACTTGCTCCCCCTTAATATGTGCTTTGATTAAAATCCAAAATCTTTAACATTTTAGCACATAAGGGAGCGTTCTCGAAAGTCCACAAACATTCTTTATGAGTCCAAAAACATCACTTTTAAATCAGTTTTTATATTTAAATCACATTCTCTCCCCCGATCATAAAATTTCAAATCTTTTGAGATTTTGTGATCCCAATTGATTTAAATGATTTTCGAAAAAGCTTTGGAGAGACATGTGGCAAAATTTTAAATGTTTACTGATTATGAGACACTTTTTGAGTTTTCACTGTGGCTGGTGCACAAAGTTTTTAAAGGTGCAGAAATTTTGAGCACATACGCTCCCCCTCAATTAATGACCCGTTTTTCCATTTTAACGTTTAGTAGCCATTAATGTGAGTGGTAACGTATACGAGAAAATTTAAGACCAATGGCCACCTTGTACACCACAAAATCTCTTTTGAAGAATTTTTAGAAGAAAGAGATTTTGGGAAAAGAAGACTTCTCTTCTTTTACTAGAAAGGCTGCACTGAAGCGTACAACTTTTCGGATAATCCGCACACAGTGAAAACATGATAACGTGTTTTTACACGGATTTTGAAAACCGGGTTGCTATCTGAAGTAATAGCAAACCATAATTGTAAGCAAACATATATTTTTGGTATTTTTGAGTTTTTCAGATTTTTATGGTTTTTATAGGTTTTATATTTTTGTATTTTTCTTTTCTGGGTTTTATATAATATATAAAAGGATATGTGAAGTGAATCAGTTACTCCTCATTATCTTCCTGAAGACTTTTGAGTGACTCAGGAGTGATGCTCTTCATTCCAAGACGTGGGAGAATGAATTGAAACCGTTCTCTAGGAAGTGCCTTTGTGAAGATATCAGCCAGCTGAAATTCCGTCCTTACAAAGTAGAGTTCCACAATTCCTTTTTCCACTTGTTCTCTGATGAAATGATGTCGAATATCAATGTGCTTTGATCTTGAATGCTGGACGTTGTTGCAGCAAAGAGCAATGGCACTCTTGTTATCACAGTACATCGGAACTTTGTTGTAGTTAAAGCCATAGTCGGATAATTGAGACCTCATCCAAAGAATTTGAGCACAGCATGATGACATGGCAATATATTCAGCTTCTGTAGAGGAGATTGATGTACTCATTTGCTTCTTTGATGACCAACTAACCAGCTTATCTCCTAGAAACTGAGCACCGCCCGAAGTACTTCGTCGAGTATCTTGACAACCCGCATGATCAGCATCAGAGTAGGCTGTGAGAGCCATTGCAGTGTCTTTAGGATACCAAAGGCCCATGTGAATTGTTCCTTGAAGGTACCTGAAGACTCTTTTGACTGCTTCTAAGTGCTTCTTAGTAGGTTTGGATTGATAACGAGCACACATGCAGACAGCAAATAAGAGATCAGGTCTGCTGGCTGTGAGATACATCAATGATCCGATCATGCTTCGGTATTTGGTTTGGTCGACAAGTGCTCCTTCAATATCCTCATCCAGCTTAGTTCTCTCAACCATTGGAGTATCAACAGATTCACATGATTCGAATCCAAATTTCTTTAGTATTTCAATGGCATACTTGGATTGATTGATGAAGATACCATGTGGGTTTTGAGAAATCTGAAGCCCCAAGAAGAACGACATTTGCCCCATCATGGACATTTGGAATTCTGTACTCATTTCTTGTGCAAACCTATCACATTCTAGTGGATCGGCTGATGCGAAGATAATGTCATCCACATAGATCTGAACGTGGAGACGATGCTCTCCCAACTTTCTTGTGAACAAGGTAGGATCGACAACACCTTTGGTGAATTGGTTGGCTAGAAGAAATTTGGACAGTGTATCATACCATGCTCTGGGTGCTTGTTTAAGACCATATAGTGCCTTCTTCAAGCGATAGACATGATTAGGGCGTTCAGGATCAACAAACCCCTCTGGTTGACTTACATATACTACTTCCTTTAAGTGTCCATTGAGAAAGGCAGTCTTCACATCCATTTGGTATACAACCATGTTCTGACTGGCTGCATTGGCAAGGAAGATTCTGATGGCTTCAATTCTGGCAACTGGTGCGAATGATTCCTCAAAGTCGATGCCTTCTTCTTGTCTGAACCCTTTGGCCACAAGTCGAGCTTTGTTCTTTAACACTTCACCATATTCATCAAGCTTCACTTTGAAGATCCATTTGAGGGCGATAATCATTGCACAGTCTGGAGGGGGCACTAATTCCCAAACATCTAGTCTGTCAAATTCATGGATTTCATCTTGCATTGCAGTGAACCAGGACGTTTTAGTCAATGCTTCTTTATAATTCTTTGGTTCGACTTTGGACAGCACGTTGCTAACAAAACACCATAAAGCATCTGTGGCAAGTTGTCGTCGTGTAGATACTGGCCTAGATGGGTTACCAATGATGTTGTCAATCGGGTGATCATTTGTCCATTTCCTGATATGCTCATGAAGTTGATGATTGGGAATTGAAGTAGCAGTGTTGGAATCTTCTGAGGAGGTTGCCAAAGTAGATGGTTCAGGAGCAAATACGTTGACAAAAGGTTCATCAGGTGGTTGAGTAAAAGGATTCACTTCAAAGGTGTTATCAGATGCTTCTTCTTGTGGAATTGAGGAGAGTTGATCTGTGTGATTGGCATGACTAGATGATGGAGCATTCTGACTAATAGAGATGGAGATGGAAGGCCCGTTTGTGGTTTGAGGTTCATCATTAGCAGCAGCATCAGAATCTATGACTTGTTGTTCAGGTTCGACTCTCTGTTGAGGCTCAAAGTACTCATCATACATTTAATCAAACAATTTCTTCAAGTCCTCACAAGTGGGTGGCACAGAAGGAGCATCTGTGGTGGAGGAATTTACAAGTCCTGAACTAATGGGTCCAGGAGTCCAAAGATTAGATGCGGGTCCTGAACTGGAGTATTCAGGAACCGTTTTCTCGGTCAGCTCATCAAATGTGACATGAATGGTTTCCATGATTTGTCGGGACCTTTTGTTGTAGATTCGATAACCCTTTTTGTTTGGTGTATACCCAACAAAAATTCCAATATCAGCTTTTGCCTTTAGCTTTCCCAAGTCTTTGCTATCATTGTTTGGGTAACATAATGCACCAAACACACGAAGGAAAGAGAGGTCGGGTTTTCTTTTATGCACTAGCTCATAAGGAGTTTTGCAGTGAAGAGGATGTATTAGAGATCTGTTCTGAGTGTAACAAGCAGTAGCAATTGCCTCTCCCCAGAGAAACATAGGAGCTTTGGAGAAGATCAACATAGTACGTGCTGCCTCTATAAGTGTACGGTTTCGTCTTTCAACAACTCCATTCTGCTGAGGGGTTCGAGGTATACTCCTTTGATGACTAATTCCCAGATCTTCATAAAACTGAGTAAGTTGTTGATTGACAATCTCCGTTCCATTATCTGTACAGACGAATCTGACAGTTTTATTGAGGCCAACTTGCAGTTGCTTGATTAGTTTGATGATGATCTCAGGTGTTTCATCCTTGGATCTGAGGAATTTGACCCATGTGAATCGAGAGTA
>LBNU01038615.1:13187-31327 GCA_014162995.1 Artemisia annua
GGTCAATGCGGGCGTATACCAAGTCGGATTACGAGTGTATTGGGTTAAACACTCGCTATGGGCCCTGATTATTATTTTTATGTGCTATATAGTAGCGCATTAAACTGTCTAGCTTCGGTTGCATGAACTTAGTGCTAGCGCGATAGACTATTTTGTATGACATTATATGTGTTGTAATGCTCGTACACAAAACTATATGGTCCACACTGATTACTAAACCTATAGACTCATCAGCTTTTTGCTGACTTTTAGCATGTTTTTCTCAGGTGTTTGAGCTATATGTTACTGGCAAGGCATGGCAAGGCGTCGGTCACAAAGCTATTTACTGAAGTGTTTTCACACAATGACATGACTTGTTTTTATGGGACCATTAAACTTTGGGCTTACCCTTTTATTTGTAAGACTTGATGTAAACTTAAATTTTTAATCTAATGTATTTTAACGGAACATGTATTTCGTCCTTTATTTCCTTGTGTTGTGATTTCCAATTAGTAGCACCCCATGACCCCAATGCTTCCGCTGTACCGATTTTGGGGGTGTTACAGCTGAAGACGGTTGTTAGTTTGGGGGGAAGCCGATTCAGAAACTTCGCCAAAAAGAAGTGTACAAAGAAGCCGCTAAGGACATGCAGCATGAATTGGGGGAAGTTAATCCATTTCATGCATATTACATCATTTGCCTACAAGTGAAGATAAAGTTCTCAAGCCGAGGTACAAGATGAAGACAAAGAGCGTCAACTGCAGTCATCCTCAGCACTTGAAGAGCCGATGATAACCTTTCTTTATTTGTATTTGTACTTGTAGGAAATGTTGTAAGTAATCCCTTATGTCGCCCCATTGGGGGAAGATTGTTAGAACCTGAGTTTATGGTTCTAACACGTAAATGGAACGACATTTACGGGATTACATTATCTATCTTAAAAGGCACAAACACATGGACTAGAAACGTCATTATTGTAAAGTGATGTGTTTTGTTAGCCTTTATATACCCCTCCATACTTCCATGGAGGGGTGAGACTTTGTGTAATTTCCTTTCATTTTTCTTATCAATAAAATACACATAGTATTTCCCTTCTCTCTCTACTTTCTCTCACTAACCATGGAGGTCATCTTCTTCCATGTTACCCGACCTCCCGAATCCACAAATCACAATAAACTTCGGTCCTATCAATAGATCCTATTAGGATACTGGTTTATGTAATAATGGATAGTGATGTAGGCCTACTGTTATTAACTATGTTTGTTTTGTCGTATGTGTAGATATCGAAGATGAGATTGCCAGGCAAAACGCTAAAGAAAAAGGGAAGGGCGTTACACAAGATTAAACGATTAATTGTCCTTCGTTGAAAATGGTTTAGTATGTTTATTTGAATGATTTCATATGTTTTTGGTGGATTTTTATACGTTTTGGAACGTTTGTAAGTTACGTTAAATTTGGTGATGTGTTTTCTCCTATTTTTACTAGCATTAGCCGCGATTTTTTTTTTTTAATAAAAACGGGAAGTACCAGATAGGTACCGATTTCCCGTACCGGTACCGAAATCCCGTATGGTACAGTACCGGTACCCGTTTTCATGCTCGGGAAAAAAACGGTACCTCTAATTCGGTACGGTACGGTACCGGTACTGGTACCGTGCTCATCCCTACTTGCTAGCAATTTGTAACTCTTCTTCATGCATTCGTACCGGATCATCTTCATGATTTGCTCCTTTGGATAAAAGTTTAGAGAGATTGCTTTTCCTTCGTCTTTTATAATCATATTATGTAATATCATGCATTATACATCATATCCTGTATTTTCTTAGGAAACGTTGGCTGCACTAGAATATTTATTATAGCCCACTTTTTCTTCTGGACGCCAAATTTCCGTTCTACGTCTTTCCTTGCTACTTTGTACATGTTCTTATACCTTATTTGCTTTGTGTCATTCGACCATGATTGTGAAATGGACTTCATAAGAACATACAATTCCGGATATATCCCATCAGTAAGATAATTCCCCTTTTATAAGTCACGTCGTTAGCCACAAACGAAACATCTGGTGCCTTCCCAGATTTAAGATCGTTGAAAATAGGCGATGCACGTATAATGTTCACGTCGTTGTTCTCCCCGGCTACACCAAAGAACGCATGCTAAATCCACAAGTCCTGTGAGGCAACCACTTCCAATAAAATGAATGGATCTAGCCCGTGATCAACCCTACAATATTGAGCACGATATTTAGTTAGGCAATTAACCTACGACCAATTCGTATAATTAATGTTTCCTATCATCCCAGAAAACCCATATTTGTGCTCGTGAAAAGAATAGAGTTTTTCAGTATCAGTAACACTCGGCCTTTAAAGAAAGCTTCGAGAGCATCAAGGGATGCTTTCGTACCCATTTATAGATATTCGTCTAGAGCATCAGGAATAATGTTGTACGCCAATTGACGAATTGTGGAGGTACACTTCATCAATGGGGAAATGACAACTCTTCTCGTACAATCACTAGCTTGTTGAAGATTCGGACAATTATCAATTATTTCTCGAACAATGCTTGTGAATAGCGTTCGACTCATTCGAAACCGTGCACGAAATGTTTTTTCCTCATATATTAAGTTTTTAGAAAAGTAAACCGTCATTAGACGACCATAAGCACCGCAACGATCTCTTGCTACTGTGTTTCGTGTGCTTCTTGAAGAAGATGAAGCTTGAATAACTGTATGAATGGCCTCCGTAAAAAAAGATAGCTCGCTACTAACTTCATCTTCATTATCCAAGGATGTATAAAAGAATAGATCGGAAGACGTTTGTGTTATATGAAATGTGTAGAGCGTATAAGGAATAATTTTGTTTTAATATAGAAGTGTATAAAAATAGAGAAGTAACAGTGAAATAAATGGGTATTTATAGTGTAATTTTTTTTTTTTAATTCTTGAAGTGTGTCTACATATCTGTCCTTAAGCATTGCATTATGGTGAAATTAATTTGCGTTCAAGTTGGTCGACAGAGTGACCAAGTATCTTACTCTTTTTCTAGCCGACCAAGTCACTGACTGTTGAGGTAATAATAAGACTAGGTCAATGAAAGTGCTACATGGGCAAAGATTTAATCACCAAAAGGCCTATTACGTCTTGCCTTATTATTCCACAAGTTTTTATTTTAATTTAAATCTTAAAATAATATAAAACTTTTTATTCTATTTCTAACCCCAATATAAAACAAACAACTTTTACATTTTCTCTTTTCTACATCAAATTTAAATATAAATTTTAATTCAAATTCAAATTCAAATCATAGTTATAACCCCATCAACAAACAAACCAAATAGAGGGTGCGTTTGGTATGCGTTAATGGGAATCAAACAATAACTTTCATAGTTATTGCAATTGTTTGGTTCAAGACTTTGTAATCAAACTATCATAACACACCTATAGATCCATTCCACTAGTGGGAGGTACCTTTCATTACACATTCCAGTGGCCCCATCTTTTTAATTGTCATCATATAGTCCTTTCACTCACTTGGATATGGACCACTATTTTATATGTACTAGACGAGTACCCGTGCATAGCAACGGGATTTTATAGCGACAGATTATTTATTGATAAAAAAAATTTATAGGTTAAAAAAAAATTGAAGATTTGGGAATTAAACATAATGTTTTGAAACCCGGTTCGACCCGGATGGTTCAACCGGTTGAACCGTTCCAGTCGATAAATGGGTCGATTTAAACCGGGTCAACTTGCTAGGTTGGGTCAAAAACGGGTCAAATTAAACCAGGTCAACCCGCAGGGTTTGAAGCGTCCCGGGTCAACCCGGTTTGTGATTTGTATTAATAGTTTTCAACATTCCCTTTCTTAGTTTCAACTTTTCACTTTTCAGTCCTTCGGGTACCCTGTGACGATTAACCGGAGAAATAGATCTCGATGAGGCCTGAGTCACCATTTTGTATCGGTTTCAACGGGTCTTCTCTGGTTCGTTTTGGGTGGTTTTTATTGGTTAGCCGAACCGGTGGCGACACCGGTTCCCGGTTGAACCGGTTGGTCCCGTCCAGTTTTCAAAACTATATGTACCATCAACTTGTTAGGTTGTATGAAGCTTTGTGTATTTTATAAATTTGTATGATGTGTATAATAACATGTACTTTTCATTTTAGGGTGTTTAAAAATAACATTAATTAGTGTGTTTAATTATTTCATATGAATTATATTGTAGCTTCTTTAAATTGTACATTACGAAAATTTTATTGTACTTTTTAGTAAGTGGTTTTTAATTGTTTGTATTTAATTTGGTATATATGTTTTTAATTGGTTGTACAATGTGAATAAATCATTGTACTTTTAAGTAATTGGGTGTTTTAATAAGAGTATTAATTACATTATTTTTCTCTCTCATATGACCAAGTGTTGAAAACTCAACTTTTCACTTTCACTGTTTTTCCTTTATAAGTAGTATAGATATTACAAGTTGTATACCAAACAAATGGAAATGATATCTTCAATCCAATAACTCCCTCCAATCAAACTAATATCCATAGTGATTCCGGATAGCATACCAAACGCACCCTAATAATTTACATCTGCTCTCTTAGACTATCTTTATCAACAACCCATCACAACCCAATCTTTTAATAAAATATTATTTTCTCTTTCATCCACCTACACAACCAATATATACAACCAATTTATATTTTTTTACTACCATTTATCAACAACTCAACATAACATATTAAAAAACTATTATTTGTATATACTCCGTAATATTATTTGGATTGGGTTGACAACCAATGCAATAAACATTGTTTGGATTGGGTTAGCCATTAAAATTTGGACATGTGGCAAGGTTGTGGGTTGAGTTACTAGATCACAAGATGACTTCGGTTGGATGATAAGTTTGTATAGACAAATTAAAAAACTATTATTTATACATAATATTAGTTGGATTAGGTTGGCAACCCATGCAATAAACATAGTCTTATATCAATTCAACGACTTAAATAAATCGTGAACCCAACCCAATCTTCAACCAAACACCATTGCTTCACCTAACAAAACATGTGACATAAAAGAAAACAGTACTATTTATTAAGTAAGATGAAAATAAATTTGTCTTAAAAAGTCTCAAGACAATAAAGTAAAGTAGAAGTCAAAATATCTAACAAGATTACAGGACAGCATCTCCTGCTTACAAGTGTTCATTTCCACCTCTCTTCTTTGCGGAATCTCCAAGATTTCTTGATAGCGATTCCACCAACCAAACCAAAGCCTTTTTTCTTCTCCTACAAAAATCTTATCTTTTTACTATTATAATAACCAGTTTAAACTTGCTACTATTATGATCATCATATATGGGTATATTAAATGATGATGCAGTTTTGATCAAAGAAGCACAAAAAGAAGGAGAGAATACTTTGATCACTGTTAATTGTCCTGATAAAACTGGTCTTGGTTGTGATTTGTGTAGGATTATTCTACTCTTTGGACTCAGTATTGCTAAAGGAGGTATTATTTCTTTCTTTTTCTTTTTATTTAGTCTTTTTTTATATTTATGTTTGTATTTTTGCTTAGTTAGTGTTCTTACTAGCATACCCTTTTGATTTATTCTGTGACTTTTAGTTAAAGTTGTGATATTTCTTTTGTTTTATGTAATTTCTCAGAAGTCCCATTTTTAACTTTTTGGCCATTTATCAAAAAATAAAAAATAAAAAAATTACAGTGTTTAATTGTAGTGTCTAGTGTATGTTTGATTTTGAGCCCTATGTATAATGGTTATTAGTAATTACCAAGAATGGATTCGATTTAGTGATAAAATCCTAAACATTTACTGTGCGATGATGTAATTTTCTGGGGAAGTCAAACTACAAGATGATGCTTTATTATAAATTTTGATGGAGTGAGTTGCATTTGGTCAAAGAATTGTAATGTATTTGGAGTATTATAAAATCGGACAACTTGCATAAAATTGGTTCATGCTTTGTTGTGGCAATTTCCTGTTATTGGACTATATTATCAGTACTGATTTATGGCTAGGGAAAAGTTCGGAAACGACTACTGGAATATCTGTTAGGCCGCGAACATTAGAGCCAAAAAAAGGCTCGACCTTCCCCGAGTAGCCTGAATATGGATCCCCCTCTGTTTGCTCGTTTTACTTATGGTTTGCTTATTAGCATAGTCAGGGTTGATTTAGTTTGTCTTTAGGTGTGCTTGGTTTACTTATTTAGTCCTCGTATTGTATATAAATGGAGGTGATGACCTTGTAATGAAATACAACTTTAGTTCTTCTAATCTTGCACAAGGCATAATACCGGTTTATGATTTATACGCCCAAAATGAAAATTTAAGTGCACATAGTTGTTGTCCAAATGTACATTGTCCAAGCTTACTTGACGAATGAAAATGAAACCATGAACCTATAATATTGGATTTGAAATTATGAAACATAAGGTAGAACTTGTCTTAAGATAATATGCTCTTTTTATTCACTTTGCTCGTATAAAATCTGTTTGGGTGAAGAGGTTTATAATTTTGTCCAATAATCTATTTGGCGCAGATGTTTCAACAGATGGGACATGGTGTTACTTGGTTTTTTGGGTGGTTGGTAAGCCAACTACCAGGTGGTACTTATTAAGAGACAGGCTACTTGAGGTATGCCCCCCTTGCACTCCAGCAATGTCGGAAATCTTTTACTTCAGACCGGAGTTTCAGCAGCCGAAGCCACCAAAAGTCTTCCTTCTAAAGTTCTGGTGTACTTTTGACCGAAAAGGCCTCTTACATGGTACATTTTTACATCATATACAAATAAGGATCACAATAGTATATTGTGCAAAACATCACCCGCAGTATGTCATTGTAAGTGTTTATAGTGGCATACTGCAGCCATTTACACTTTCAATGGAACATATTATTTAGAGAGTGATAAAAGATTCCTTTCCTACTTTTCAAGGAGGTTTCACATGCGTTTGAATTTACAAAGATTTAGTCAAGATTGGGTAGAGTTGTTTAATGTGATTTGGTTGCTTGAGAAGTTGGAGATAGAAAGCTTACTTTGACTAAAATGATTCATTATTTATGTACTAGTCGGCATAAATTTGAATATAATATAAACACCCTGCCAGAATTGTTACATTATGTTATGTATGTGGAAAGGCACTTGAAACCAATGGTGCGATGATGACCATTTTAGTTGCATACGTAAACATGAGCTATTTTATTGACTATTTTTTCATCCCTGTTTGACTTAAGCGTGAAACTGATACATATAACTATTTAATCTTGGATAATTTGTTGTTAGTCTTGTATTTGTAAACATGAACAAATATTTTATATAATTTGTGTGATCTTAAGGGGTCACATATATAAAACAGTAAAACACGCATGTTTGTTTATGGAGGTTAATATCGTTCCATACCTTGTGGCAAAAGATATTGTGATGTTCCTATATTACACTTTCTTTTCTCAAGAATGAAATGAGTTTCAGAGGATAAAATTACACACATTAATGTTGTTAAACCACCCGATCTTTCTAAAGATTGGACAAAACGGTTATTTTTTCAGTTGTATTTTCTTTTCTATAAAGAAAATTCTAAAGGACCAATTGTCTTTGATTCCTTCCAGATTTGATATATTATGGGAACACATGTATATGTATGATAATTACCTCAATCTTTGATCTCATTGGATTTTGTTTTTTATTTTATTTATAGATGTAACCAAAGTCCTCTATGAGTTAGAGCTTACGGTTAAACGAGTAAAAGTATTTACAGCACCAGATGGAACTGTCATGGACCTTATGTTTGTCACAGATACAAGGTATGTCTAACATTGGTCTTTTGACCTAGAGACTCCAACCATACGGGCACAAGTTTCTGTTACCTACAGGGTTCAGCTTTCACTTAATGACCTATTTACTCTCGTGAAACATGCAGAGAACTTCTTCATACAAAAAAACGCCAGGAGGAAACAAAAAGCCAATTGAATGCGATGTTAGGAGATAACATGATTAGTTTTGAGATTGAGTTGGCTGGTCATGACGTCACATGTCACTCTCAAGGCTCAGCATTTCTTCCACCTGCAATTACAGACGACATGTTCAGTTTCGATGTCGGAGGTACACTTGCCTCTGACCGCGTGTCCATAAAATTCGACAACCACCTTAGTCCTTCCCACACACTCATTCATATAATTTGTCAAGATCATAAAGGCTTGATCTATGACATCATGCGAACCTTGAAAGATTACAATATCCAGGTACTGTATGCCTTTTTTTCTTTTTTTTCTTTCTTTCTTTTTTTTTTTTTTTTTTTTTTTTTTTTTTTTTTTTTTTTTTTTTTTTTTTTTTTTTTTTTTTCTTTTTCTTTTTCTTTTTCCATTATAAGATTTAATCAAGCAGGTGCTATTGTTGTGGTTTTTTCAAATTACCAAATTGAGCTAGAACAAACTTTTTAATGAAATTATGACGTTATGTTTTAAAAGATGACTAGTTTTAATAAGGATAAATGTTATAAAACGTAACATATTTCTTTTAGAATAATTAACTTGTCTAAACCATTCTAATTTTAGAACTTCTGTCGTCACAAAATCAATCAGTTTTTGACAAGAATAATTAGATTTTATCAATGTAACAACTTCTTATCTTAATCTTATTTTAACTACTTATAGAGAGAACATATTTTCTTAAAAACTTGCAAACTGAGAATTAGGAAATTACCAATATACCCTTGATTGAAAAAGGTAAAATCATCTACTATTAAGTTGATAGTTTAAATATTTTTTAATCCTCAAACTTTCATCATTTTTGGGTTTAACTCATAAACTATTTTTTCTCGCAATGGCTACAATCAAACCCTTAAGAGCTGCATTAAGGGTCACACCAGAACCGCAAGTTCACAAGTTTAACTGTTTGCCGTTATACACACCCATTACGTGCGGGTACTTGCCTAATTTAGTTAAAAGGGAATATTAATTATAAAGTTTGTTAAGATCAAGGTTTTGGTCTGCACTTATAAAATACACATTTTAGTAATCAGCAAAACCGTCTACTGAATTACTAGAATTTTTTGTTTGTTTTTTAAAAATGCAGACCATAAAACATTGATTTATACTTTCCAAACACAATTCTCCTTGAAATGGTTATGGAAGTTTCATAGTTTTGTTACTGATTACCTCTATGTTTTGATATTTATATTATTTTATAACCATCTGCACATTCATTGAAAGCATGTCTGACCTCTATTCAGACAAAATGGGTTTAACAAAGAGCACAAATTTTATAAAAAATTTGACAGGTCTCCTATGGACGATTCTCCGTAAAAGCAAAAGATAAGTATGAAGTCGACTTGTTAACGCAAGTAGATGGAAAGAAGATAGTCGACCTTAAAAAGCAAGATGTTCTTTGCTCTCGTCTGAGAATGGAGCTCATTAGACCTCTTAGGGTGGAAGTGATGAACCGTGGTCCGGATACTGAGTTGCTCGTGGCTAATCCAGTTGAGTTAGCTGGAAAAGGACGACCACTTGTGTTTTATGACATCACACTTGCCATAACAAGTCTCAACATACGCATCTTCTCGGTAGGTTATATTAAACTTCATTGATCTATGACTCTTATCTTTATAGATATATGACCATTTGAGATACAAAATTTTAACCCATTACTTTGAGTATTTAATCTATCAATCGGTTGTATGAGTAAAACAAAAGGAAAATGAGTCGAAAGTAGCCGATGTGCATCTTTGATGCGTAAAATCTTCTTAATCATTTTATTCACGTATTACATTATCATTGAAAATTTGAAATAATAAAATTTCTACGGAGTAAATCATACTTGACACACTAACTATTAAAGGAAGTATATGTCAACAGAAGCGCTTCAGGTCAACATCGCCTAATTGGTTTTGACCCATAGAAAAACAATTTGTTTTGACCTCTTACCTAAGCCACCCATCTTTCCACTTCTTACCTTTGGTATTTGGCTCTCTTTCAGCTACTTTTTGTTAACATTTAATTGTTTGGCAGGTTGAGATTGCAAGACACATTATTTACGATCGAGAATGGGAAGTATATCGGGTTCTACTTGACGAAGGGGACTTGGTTTCAGTGACAAGGAGCACGATCAAACAGCGTGTTGTCAAGAACTTGATGGGATGGGAGTAAGGGTTGGAATATTATTGTTGTACATTAGAATTTAGTCTTGAATGAATTGTTGGCTTGTAAGAATAATCATACAAACCAACAATGCATCCGATTGTATAGGTATATATAATACGTAAGTTGTAGTGTAGACGTAATGCATCCGAGTGTATAATATAGAATACGTAGGGGGCATAAGTCATAACCCCATTTGTATATAGAGCACATACCATCTCAAGTCTCAACATACTATTAGGAGAATACTCACTTGCTCAGCAGTCAGCACTTAATGTGTACATATTTTGGTCTGTAATCATCTTAATGTGGTTTCTATTACTAGCAACTTATGCTGGATATTTGATATATTTTACCAAATTGATGTCCAAAACCTCTACTGAAAGTGCTACTTACTCCATACGCTTTACATCAAGACTCAAGCTTTTTGGAATATGATGATATTAATGTTTAAAGGCTAACAGCCAATTTTTTATGTGTGTGTAAACCTGGCCACCTAAGTTTCAAGAATTTCTGGGTTTTGAACCTCTTCTTTACATAGTATAGTGTTAAGGCTTTGTCAACTGCATACTGGTCTCAAGAGAACAGGGGCGGTGCTGAGAACGTCAAAAGGTGCTGAGAACGTCAAAAAAAAATTAGGCCGGCACGAAAAAAAAAAAAGTGCGTCTATATTATAATATCCAAGACCATAATCAAGTACGAAAAGCAAAAAATACGAATAAAAATCATTCTTGCAACAAAAGTATTACTTCTACAAAATAAAAAAAAGTGGGTTGGGCCTAGTACATATAATGTGTATAAAAAATTTTAGTGACCCTTAGTGGGTTTGCCCGGCTCGATTGCTGATGGTGCGCCGGCCCAAAACCGCCCATGCAAGAGAACCTTCCTAAGTTGCGAGTCCATTCACGACTTACTTTGTTGGATAAAAAGTGTAGATCGGCAGGGACACCTTAACCCTGTGTACCATAATGGTACTCATCAACCCTACCCAGCAAAGGTTTGATGCCTGTGAAATACCTCCACCCAATACCCAACCATGCTGTGGAACGGATTCGAACTCACATCCTTTGTGATCAAGACATCACATGGGTGGGCCCAGGCTTCTAAGGTAGCTGGTTATTCACGACTTACTTTGCTTCTAAGTATTTCTTTGTGAATGTAATCTCATAGTTGGTATTAGATGCCTCTTGCTTCACTACAAAAACTATGACATATTTGAAATTTATCTTAGCAGTAATAAGCTATGACCAAAACCAAAGTAGGGAAAATACTCGGTTGATATCGGTACTGGAACAACATCAGGACTGAACCAAAGCAGACCAGATCATGAGAATAGGGTTTGTTCAGTTTCTCAGTATAATTCAAACAGATTATTTTAGAACTTTTTATTATTTTTCCATCTTTTAACAATGTCCTTCTAAGTTCTGGTTCGAGGGTTNAAAAAAAAAAAAAAAAAAAAAAAAAAAAAAAAAAAACAAAAAAAAAAAAAAAAAAAAAAAAAAAAAAAAAAAAAAAAAAAAAAAAAATAAAAAAAAAAAAACAAAAAAAAAAAAAAAAAAAAAAAAAAGAAAAAAAAAAAAAAAAAAAAAAAAAAAAAAAAAAAAAAAACAAAACTAACTGATGGTTTGGCTTTTGGTATTTTGAATTACAAAAAATAAAAAAGAAAAATAAGTTTAAAAAAAAAGAAAAAAAAAAGGTTTACATATGGTTAATTAACTTTGAGTAAAAAACCGAACCACATCAATTTGACCGCCCGAAATATTTCCTAACAAAAGATATTTAGACAAAGCTTAATGATTTAAACCCAATATGTGTTTAGATGAAGTCAACGAAAGTCAATGTGTAAAGTCAACAAAGAAAGTCAAACAACCATAGAGCAAGCATAACAAACATAAACTACTTTTCACGCCCATTTTATATCATTCAATTTCATTGTATAAATTAATAACAAGTCTTTCATTTACATTTAGCTATCAATTTGTAATCATTTCTTTCTTGTAACAAACTCTCAATTCATCTATGAATAACAAACATAAACTACTTTTCACGCCCATTTTATATCATTCAATTTCATTGTATAAATTAATAACAAGTCTTTCATTTACATTTAGCTATCAATTTGTAATCATTTCTTTCTTGTAACAAACTCTCAATTCATCTATGAATAACAAATCCTTTTGATTCGAATTTTTTTTTCTTGCTTACTGTTAATCAGATTGATCTTCTTCATTTCTATCTTTGATTTCTGGAAGATCATAACATTTGGTATCAGAGTGATGATTCTGGCCAGATTCATTCTGAATTGTGTTATTGAATTCATTCATCCGTCTATAAATACCACCAATAACCACCATAATCACTCATTTCGCAATTTCCCATTTTCTAATCTAAAAAACATACAAATAATCTTCTTCTTTTCCGTGTCCCAATAGGAAAAACATGTTACTGAGTCCGGTCTTGATCAAATCACTTACAACATGCCTAACCAAACAAGATCTAGTGTTGTAGTTGGTGATGAACTAGAGAGAATTTCAGGGCAACAGTTGCAGTCTTTATGAATGAGGAAATAGACAAGATAAGGGATGAGATGAGGAATACAACCATGGTTGAGAACAATGGTGGTACACTGGTTAGACAAGGTAAGGGAAAAAGGTGAATGCAGTTTAATAGAGTTACTAAGATTGAATTTCCAAGATTTGGGGGTGAAGATGTTAAAGGATGGATGTGTGTGATCAATTCTTCAAGGCGGATAATGTGGCAGATGAAAGTAAGGTAAACTTGATTGCAATTTACCTTTATGATATTGCATTGATGTAGCATAGGGAGTTTATTAGGATTATGAGATATAATGTAACTTGGCCAATGTATAGAGAAGCAATTTTGTAATGATTTGGACTTGCTTATGATGATCCATTGGCTGAAATTAAGAAGCTAAAACACATAGGCACTCTGCAACAATACATAGATGCTTATGACAGGTTATTGTGTAGGGTAGAATTGCCTAAAGAGCAGTCTATGAGCTTCTTTATTGCTGGCTTGCAAAGTGATATAGATCTAACAGTAAGAATGTTCAAACCCAAAACCTTGGCTGAATTGTATGGGTTGTGTTAATGTGACTAAACAGAAAAATAAGATGCCATTGTTGCCTACACCTAAGTACAATTACTCTAATGCAAATGTGATTAATAGTCTAAAACTATTGTCATTGCATGCACCAAATGCTAGTTGAAGAAATAGACCATCAACTTCTACTAGTAATCCCTATGTGAAACAGTTGACTCAAATGGAATTGAAAGAGAAAAGAGCAAAGAATTTGTGCTTTTATTGTGATAAAAAAAAAATACTTCTCTTATCTTAAGTGTAGCAGTCAAGTGGTTTCATTAGAAGTGATTGTTGACCAAGAGGAAGGAGAGAATGTATGTGACAAGATAGAGGAGTGTTTGGGAGAAGAAATTGTGTGGGAACAAGAACCGGTTAGGGAAAGTGAAATGAGTCCACAAATATCTTTAAAATACTTTCAGTGGTGTGTGTGGAAAACTAGAAGGGGGGTTGAATAGTTTACCGCTTTTTAAGTTGATTATCCATTTAAAACTTTCGTATAATCAAAGTTATAATCTATGATATACTTTTATTACTATTGACGATATAAACAAAGATACTATTGATAACGCTCAAAGTTAACATGTTTTTAGAAGCGTTATTGTTGTTTTTTCGTATGGAAATTGGTCATATTTGTATATATTTGTTACTTAATCGTGGAAAAGTGTTTATACATGCAAATATAGCCAAAAGCAGGAAAAAGCGATTAAAAATGAAGAAATGAAGTGATCATGCACGTTTGGAGAATTTCGAGAGTAAAGAGAAAGAAGAATTCGACGCATGGGCAAAAGAATTTGATAAAGACAAGCTTACTATACATATTTATCAAGGAAATATCAAGTTCTAATAAACAAAGATGTGCCACGAAGAAAGAAAACACATGCGAAGAGAATCGACGAAGAAAAGTCAAAGAAAACTATTTCAGGAGGCATCCAGCCGATCGGATGCAACCCGCAACCGATTCGGCTGGATCTGACCTTAAACCACCATCCGATCGGATGGAACTCAAACCGATCGGATTGTTGGTGACTGCTGTTACAAAAATGCATTTATGGGTGTATTTACTCCCCATAATCATTTGTGGCTGATCATTTCTGGTTATTAACTAAGAAGGGACGTTTTTACTTGAAGGAGAAGAGTTATGAGGCTATATAATGGGTACTTAGGCAAAAAACACTAACTGATGGTTTGGCTTTTGGTATTTTGAATTACAAAAAATAAAAAATAAAAATAAGTTTAAGGAAAAAAAAAAGGTTTACATATGGTTAATTAACTTTGAGTAAAATACTAAACCACATCAATTTGACCGCCCGAAATATTTCCTAACAAAAGATATTTAGACAAAGCTTAATGATTCAAACCCAATATGTGTCAAATTCAACAAAGAAAGTCAAACAACCATAGAGCAAGCATAAGAAACATAAACTACTTTTCCCGCCCATTTTATATCATTCAATTTCATTGGATAAATTAATAACAAGTCTTTCATTTACATTTAGCTATCAATTTGTAATCATTTCTTTCTTGTAACAAACTCTCAATTCATCTATGAATAACAAATCCTTTTGATTCGAATTTTTTTTTCTTGCTTACTGTTAATCAGATTGATCTTCTTCATTTCTATCTTTGATTTCTGGAAGATCATAACATTTGGTAAAAGAGTGATGATTCTGGCCAGATTCATTCTGAATTGTGTCATTGAATCCATTCATCCGTCTATAAATACCACCAATAACCACCATAATCACTCATTTCGCAATTTCCCATTTTCTAATCTAAAAAACATACAAATAATCTTCTTCTTTTCCGTGTCCCAATAGGAACAACATGTTACTGAGTCCGGTCTTGATCAAATCACTTACAACATGCCTAACCAAACAAGATCTAGTGTTGTAGTTGGTGATGAACTAGAGAGAATTTCAGGGCAACAGTTGCAGTCTTTATGAATGAGGAAATAGACAAGATAAGGGATGAGATGAGGAATGCAACCATAGTTGAGAACAATGGTGGTACACTGGTTAGACAAGGTAAGGGAAAAAGGTGAATGCAGTTTAATAGAGTTACTAAGATTGAATTTCCAAGATTTGGGGGTGAAGATGTTAAAGGATGGATGTGTGTGATCAATTCTTCAAGGCGGATAATGTGGCAGATGAAAGTAAGGTAAACTTGATTGCAATTCACCTTTACGATATTGCATTGATGTGGCATAGGGAGTTTATTAGGATTATGAGATATAATGTAACTTGGCCAATGTATAGAGAAGCAATTTTGTAATGATTTGGACTTGCTTATGATGATCCATTGGCTGACATTAAGAAGCTAAAACACATAGGCACTCTGCAACAATACATAGATGCTTATGACAGGTTATTGTGTAGGGTAGAATTGCCTAAAGAGCAGTCTATGAGCTTCTTTATTGCTGGCTTGCAAAGTGATATAGAACTAACAGTAAGAATGTTCAAACCCAAAACCTTGGCTGAATTGTATGGGTTGTGTTAATGTGACTAAACAGAAAAATAAGATGCCATTGTTGCCTACACCTAAGTACAATTACTCTAATGCAAATGTGATTAATAGTCTAAAACTATTGTCATTGCATGCACCAAATGCTAGTTGGAGAAATAGACCATCAACTTCTACTAGTAATCCCTATGTGAAACAGTTGACTCAAATGGAATTGGAAGAGAAAAGAGTAAAGAATTTGTGCTTTTATTGTGATAAAAAAAATACTTCTCTTATCTTAAGTGTAGCAGTCAAGTGGTTTCATTAGAAGTGATTGTTGACCAAGAGGAAGGAGAGAATGTATGTGACAAGATAGAGGAGTGTTTGGGAGAAGAAATTGTGTGGGAACAAGAACCAGTTAGGGAAAGTGAAATGAGTCCACAAATATCTTTAAAATACTTTCAGTGGTGTGTACAATTACAAAACCATGAGGGTGACTCGATTGATTGGTAAATATGAATTGCACATTTTAGTGGACTCCGGGCAGTTTCCACAATTTTGTAGATAGCAAAACAAGCAAAAAGTTAGGCCGCAATACCAAACAGACCTGTCTATTGCAAGTCACGGTAGAAGGGGAACTGATACGCGGGATTGCGACCACGCACTAGGGTTTTACCTCTCAAGGGATCTTGAGAAGCTTGCAATCCCCACCAGGCAGTGTACCTGACCGATGTAGTATAGTGTAGTGGCAAGTACCGGGGGATTGATCGTTCTCTGCGGGAATAGTGTCGTTAGGATTGAAAAACTACTCTAATAGGTCTAGGGGTGAGGGAAGATTCTTTTTGTGTTTATATATTTTAAGGAAAGCAAGTAAAAATCTCGGGTTTTGGAAGAGTGGGCGGAATTAGTTGCTAGTCAACTAACCCAATTAAACTACAAATGCCAAATAAGAATTAAAATCAACAAGAAAGGTAAATGGTTGTGAAAACCTAATATGGAGAGAAAGTGTGTGTTACTGTAGATTTCTTTACTCGCCTAAACTATCTTTTACCAATGATTTAGTGTGTATTATTAACGTGGATGAACGGATGTATTCGCTTCAATACAATATCTCGATCAAGGGGTGTGACGGACAATCCCCTAAACTCGTATGAGAGCATGACTTCAGCTCCCTTATGTCGAGGCCGGCTAAGGAAGTCCTAAACAATGGGATCACTAGAACACCAGCATAAATAAAAATCAAAAATAACCTAGGTACCACCTTGGTTATGTTTCTTAAGACCGTTCAAGGCATGTTACCTAACTCGGCAGTCTGCCAGTTTTCCTAAGCCTAACATCGATAATCACCCATCCAATACAATTAATAACAAACCATTCAATCAATAATCAATATTTAGGTTTCATTAGATCTAAGCAAACACAAAGAAAATCTAGCCTAGCATGCTAAACAAAAGACAAGAACAAGATAGAATCAAACAACACATAGACATATTGAATGATTAATTGATTACTTATCTTCAATGTAACATGGGAGATCCAAGGGTTTAAAACCCTTAAAAAAGCTGCAAAAATCGTCTAGGGTTTCTCTCTAACAAGTTCCACACGAATGACTAAAAATTATGCGAATATATATAGAAAAACAGATCTGACGGCGTCACGTTATGGACTTGACGCCGTCACCTCGCCGTGGTTAGGGTTTCTTGATAGCCTTCTTGACGCCGTCCCTCTTCAATATGTTCTGGCCTATCAAGGCTTGACGCCGTCAAGCATAGTCTTGACGCCGTTTGGAGTACTGTTCCAGCAGATTTTGACACTTTGTCGAATTCTTCACTTTATGCTCCAAAAACGTCCAAAATGCTTCCTTTTCCAGAATTTCTCTCCAAAGTACCTAAAATGCCAAAAGGAACGATTTATGGCGATATTTGATCAAATAAATACGATTTCGGGCTTAAATGACCCCCGAAAAACGGTACACTTTTCGCCACATCAAATACCCTTACACTTGAGATTTGCTTGTCCTCAAGCAAATGCGCTTTTATTCTAATCAAAATAAAAGTTAGGGGTCATTTAACGCTAATATAAAAGTAATTACAACAAATAATCATTCCACTTTAATAATAATAAGCACGGAGATTACACACTAGCACCTCACAAGTAGTGTTTAGATACTCACATCTCTCAGGTGTCATAGAATTATATCTCATAAATGAAAATGGACAATATCTCTCGCTACCTGTCATAGCAAATAGATTACCATAGGCTTGGGAAAGGATCAAAAACCTTCTCCACTAGGCGTAAGCACCTAAGATAAACTATCAAAGAGGTCTTTACAAAAGGGTTGTAATGAGGTGTAGGGATATGATAAACACGGTTTTGTTGGATAAGGAAGATTTTGCTGGTGGCGAGTTAAAGATCTTGATTAATTACATGTACAATATGGTGTTGCTAAGCCAAGACTAGACTCGACTAACGCTAAT
>LBNU01038615.1:57163-74552 GCA_014162995.1 Artemisia annua
ATGTGTGCTTTACCCTTTTCCTTTTTACCAAAATAGGGAAGTTTGTAATCTACTTGCTCTTAGACAATAAATAATATTTTAAATAAAGACATATAAGTTGAAAAAGAAGAGTTGTAGGCTGCCAGCATGACCGAGCCTCACGTTTTAACGGCTAACGCGAAAGTTTTGCCTATTTAAGGTGTGCCATAAGACGGCACAAAATATGAAAATATTTATATTTATATCATATTTCATATATATCGAGTTTAGAAAAAGCTTTGTACATAATGAATAAGATTAACCGATACCATTTGAAGATATAATGACGCAATCGTTAAAGATGTAAGACAAGAATCGAAGCTAATACATCAGTTATGGTGTAAGAGACAAAAGAAAACAACATGTGTAGTATAACTATGTGTTTGAAGCACGTACTACATCATAATATCGAAGCCCGTGCATCGCACGGGCCATGCTGCCTCGTATAGGTAATTTATAAGTAGTTAAGAAAGGATCTAGTGAGAAATAAAAATTAAATGAAAAGAATATAAAATATTTTTAATTACACATTTCAAATAAAAAAGAGAATTTTAAAAAGAAATGCATCAACTTTTGTAAATATTTTTGCTTTTCTCATTTTACTTTTTATTTTCATTTGATCCTAACTCTAATATTTTTCTTAGATTCATCTACTACTATGTTAGTAGAACCTAAAGACATTTTTATAAAGTTTATTACCCCTATTTCTTTTGCTAATACTTGACCCAAAAAAGACTCATTGTCAAACACCCCTAGTCATACACATACATAAACTCATCATCATTTCAATTTCATTCATGTTCTCTTTCTTTTTTATATATAAAAATCTCTTCTAGATTAGATTACCTTTTCTTTCCCTCATCCAACATTCCAGGACACAATTTCACTTCTTATTATATAAATGATAAAAAAAAATAAAACCCTACTTTTTAGATCTCAACCCACAACAAGGTATGATATGATCCATCATCAATACTAATTCTTTTACTATTTCATCAATAGGGTTTGTTGTAATTAGTTTATATATTTTTATATATATTAGTTATGTTCAAGATTATTAAGGGTAAAAAAAAAGGTTCGAAACATGAATCTATCGAACCACCCCCGGGACCTAATGTTTCATCTGATGTAACTATAAACCATGCCTCCCGATCAGTTAGTGTTAATGACCAACACCACCAACAACAACAACAACCTAGTATTGTTGCTATGTCAGTAGAGACTGGTAGTGTTGATGTTGAGGTTCTGCCTATGTTGAAAGATGTCCCAATGGCGGACAGACATGTTTTGTTTCTAAAGAAAGTTCAGATTTGTGGGATTGTTTTTGATTTTACGGATGCTGGGAAGAATGTTAAGGAGAAGGAGATTAAGAAGCAGAATTTGTTGGAGCTTGTGGATTTGGTTCAGTCGGGTTCTAGTAAAATGAATGAGATTATGCAGTGTGAGATGGTTAAGATGATATCGGCTAATATTTTCAGGTGTTTGCCTCCGCAAGCGCACGAGAATACTGGTACCGAGAGTCTTGACCCCGAAGAAGATGATATGTATTTGGATCCGGCTTGGCCGCATTTGCAGCTTGTTTATGAGTTGTTGTTGAGATATGTTGTCTCGACTGATACGGATACTAAGATAGCGAAAAGATATTTGAATCATTCGTTTGTGTTGAACTTGCTTGATTTGTTTGATACGGAAGATCCGAGGGAGCGTGAGTATTTGAAAACGATACTTCATCGTGTATATGGGAAATTTATGGTTCATCGTCCGTTTATAAGAAAGGCGATAAATAATATCTTTTATAGGTTTATATTTGAAACAGAGAGGCATCCTGGTATTAGTGAGTTGTTGGAGATTCTTGGAAGTATAATAAATGGCTTTGCGGTCCCGATGAAGGAGGAGCATAAGTTGTTTCTTTCACGGGCGCTTATTCCACTTCATAAACCCAAGTCGATTAATTTATATCATCAACAGTTGTCTTACTGTATAACGCAGTTTGTTGAAAAAGATTATAAATTGGCTGATATGGTCATTAAAGGGTTATTGAAATACTGGCCTGTTACTAACTGTGGTAAAGAAGTACTTTTTATTGGCGAGTTGGAAGAAGTGTTGGATGCGACTCAACCTGCAGAGTTTCAGCAAGTCATGGTTCCTCTCTTCAGAAGGATTGGATGCTGCATCAATAGCCCTCATTTCCAGGTTTGTGTTCTCTAATTGTCTATTCTTAATTTGTATTACATTCTTGTTTATTTGCATTTCTGGTCTTTGAGTTTTGTATTTGTTGAGCTTACTTGCAGATAATTTCTGTGAAAACTTAATCTATATTGCTTGCCTTCTATATAGTAAGATGGTATGAACCTTGAGTTAAGTGAACTAGTTGGATTTTACAAGATAAAATTTTGAAGTTATTATTCTATGGGGTGGTAAGGTAATTTACGATAAACTGAACTAGTCGATTTCAGTAGAAGTTGGAATCATTAGTTTTAACAGTTAAGTATCTTTTTTGTGGTGCTATGTGTAGTTTGTGCACAGAGGCTACTGAAGTTTGTGTTTTTGTTCAGTTAAGGTGCTGAACTATCTTTTGTTCACTCGGGTCACTGAGCTTATAAGAAATGACCCATTTAGATAACGATAAATAAAGAACAAAGATAGAGTAATCGACATTCGAGAGGTCGAATAAGCTCTCCCAATAATGATATTAAATCACTAATCCATTCATATAATTCAACATAAAGTAAATTACAACCCTAATACCCTATTTATAGATTTCTAAACAAGACTCCATTTCTAATGAAACTCTAATTCCTAATCATTATCTAATAAGACTCTCCTATTAAATTACTATTAAAAATTATCTACTAACTAAATAATAATGAACGTGAGAATAATAATATGATTCATATCAATACTCCCGCCCTAAAAGCACCTCCTCCCCAAGTTGTTGCTTTGAATGAACTTGATTCCTGGATCCCAAACTTGTCTTTGGTTTCCCCTGTAGACATGCCGAGGACTCGAGGAGGTAGTTGCCTGACTTCTCTTTGTACATTCAGCCCAAGACTACGGACGTGCCAATTTGCAAAACCTCGATGATGGTGTCCCAGTCTGCCCATTACTACATATTGGGTATTTTCTGTCGACCCTATGTAGTATCTTGTATGACGATCGCATCTACTTTCCATATCTTTTTTAGGTCTTCTTGTTCGCTCTGACGTAACAATAAACTAGAACTACCTTACCCTCCTCCTTTTATGACGTCGTTGGTCTCATTGTACCCCCAACGAATGGACTTCAAGCTCCGGATTCTTCTTTTTCTTTACCACTGCCTCTATTGATTTGTAGAACTTAGTAGACAACAATGAGAAATCTTGACGCGCTTGTGTGATATGCTCCTCCTTTTTAGATTGGAACTGCGTTAAACATTCCTCCAGTTTAGATTGTAACCGCATTAAATTTTCCTCTTGAAACCGTTTCATCCTCTCTCCAACCTCAATTAAGCCCATCTTCAAAGCTCTTGGTTGCTGACATTCCATCCGAATCACCAAAAGAAGTTTTTATTTTTATTTTTTATTATTTTTTTTTTGTATTTGAAGAGTAACTCCGAATATGTACAGTAAATTCAGTAGTGAACAGTAAAATCCGGCAGTGAACAGTGAAATCGGTTTTTTTCTTCTTTTTTTCTCCTCAGAATCGAACAGCTACGGTACCAATTTGATATGAACCAAATCGATAAGGAGTTATAAACGATAAATAAAGAACAAAGATAGAGTAATCCACGTTCGAGAGGTCGAATAAGCTCTCCCAATAATGATATTAACTAATCAGCATAAAGTAAATTACATCCCTAATACCCTATTTATAGATTTCTAAACAAGACTCCATTCCTAATAAAACTCTAATTACTAGTCATTATCTAATAAGACTCCTATTAAATTACTATTAAAAATGATCTACTAACTAAATAATAAGTAATGAATACTAGAATAATAATATCATAATTTCAGTGTTAAAACGAGTGACATGAATGCGTATTTTTTGATAAGTTAAAGTAACCTAATGGTCGTGTTCAGTAACCTGTGTATATTAACGCAAAGTTCAGGAACCTGTGTGTATATATATATATATATATATATATTTTTTTTGAACGGCGAACCTGTGTCTATATTAACCCTTCTTGGTGCTACTGAAACACAAATTGCTTAATATATAAAAACATTTTTGGGGACTCGATCATTTGGCAGGGGAGCATCATTTAAGAATGTTAGATTTAGGCAGATAGTACACTTGTCATGATTATATTTGACGATTATCTAGTATTGTTAGAATTCATTTGATTATTATCCGGATAATGTCTTACTATATAGGTTGTAATTATAAACATTGATTGTTGGATGGTTAAATAAAAATAGTTGAGAGCTTTTATATGATTTTATGAAATGATCGCCTTTAGGTGAGATAGTCTTTAACGTTACACTTATTGTCTTTTGCGTCATAATAAACACGCCAATCAACCAAACTTTCTTTTCATAATCCAATATGAATATTACAATCATTTGTCTCTTACAAAAACTTATGTATGATTGTTTAATATAACAGCATGTTGCTTAAATGTAACTATTAATAAATGTTTTTTCCATTATATATCAGATACTTGTATGTCACTATGCTTCACAAGTATTTTTCCATCACTTTGCTCTCTACTGTTCTAACGATTTTATGAAAACCACTATCTTCCTGTGATTTCACAAAAGCTTATACATAAAATATATCAAATGTTAATGTGCTTCCAAAGATACTTTCTTTTTCCTCTAAGCGAATTACATAAACCAGTTGTATGTATTGTGTTATGCACCTTCTTCCTTTGTAGATATATTCCACTTATGTGTCGTGGATAAAGCACTGTTATGTCATGGGGGTGAACCCACTTCTTTATCATGGATAAAGCACTGTTATGTCATGGGGATAAAGCTTTCAGACTTTCAGTGTTTCAATATGAGTGACATCACGTATGCTTACAAATAGTCTTTCGTGTAACATTATATGGCACACATAACTCATGTTAGCCTTAAAACTGACATTTTGATTTGCATCTCCATTTTTCCCGACTCTGTCACTCACCATTACTATCAGTTGCTAACATGATTATTGATTCAATGGTCTATATTCCAAAGCAAACATCTTATACCATAATAATTGCTGCCAACACTCCCCAACAAAGCAAACTAACAACTGACCTTCTCTTCCTATAACTTCTCCAGATTCTGCGAATATTGTTTTTTTCTCTATCTCTTTCAAAATCTACCATTCTTGCCTCTTTTCTTCTTTTCCACTAGACATAAGACATTCATTATATCACATCCAATATATTGTATAACATCCAAAACCATTTACAGTTATGTTAATAAAAAGTAAAGTAACTCCCAATACAGTCTTCCACGGGTTATGGGTCCCAATACCGTTNATATAAAATGTTACTTAATAAGAAAATAATCTTTTTTTTAAATAAAATTATTACTAAATAAGGTATGGTTCCAATTTTTTTGAAATGAAAAATTCCCAATAGGGGTTTTGTTTTATTATATAAAAGATATAACAATCAGCGGGATTGGTAAGGCCCAACTCTCGGGGCATGCCTCTTTGTTTATTACATGTGGTAAGTTAATTATAATGAACGTGTATCTATGCTACATTATAAAGCATTTGGAACTACGTAAAAGAGTATTAAAATTTTAAGATAAAAAACATTACTATAAGAGAAAATTAGAAATGTAAAATTTGAAAATTTAAATATCATTTAAACCATATAGTAACCCATTCAATAATGATATATTTAATAGAATTATTTATAAGAAAAGCTCACTAAACTTACAACAACCAATTTAATGCTAAACTTTAAAAATAAAAGTGTTAACTATTTACAATATTAATCATTTAGACGTTTTAGTTTTGAAAAACATATATTTACTAGGTTATAAATTATTTGAGACATGCTAANTTAATGTGCTTCCAAAGATACTTTCTTTTTCCTCTAAGCGAATTACATAAACCAGTTGTATGTATTGTGTTATGCACCTTCTTCCTTTGTAGATATATTCCACTTATGTGTCGTGGATAAAGCACTGTTATGTCATGGGGGTGAACCCACTTCTTTATCATGGATAGAGGTGGCAATTTAAGACCCATGGGTAAAAGTTGGGTCAAGTTGGGTAAATACTTTTAAGGGGATGGGTATAGTTGGGTATTGTTAAATAATTTAAATGGGTCTAGATGAGTTTAGGTGAATTTTATTAAAATAATAAAGTGGGTCTAAATGGGTCTACTATTATAACCAAATGAGTCTATTGTTAAAATAAAGTCAATAATATTCTATGTACTAACCGAACTTGTCTATTTTTTATACGTTTTTATGTATATTTACGTTTTTGTACATTTTTATACATTTTCTCTTTTCGTTTTTTTACGTTTTCATCACGTTTTTTACGTTTTCATCGCGTTTTTTAGCGTTTTCGTCACGGTTTTTTTACGTTATCTGCCTGTTTTTATACTTTTCGTCACGTTTTTTAACGTTTTCAGTCCGTGTTTTAAGTTTTGCGTCAGCGGCGTTTTTTACGTTTTCCCTCCGTTTTTTTACGTTTTCGTCACGTTTTTACGTTTTTCGTCAGCGGGTTTTTTAGCGTTTTCGTCCCCGTTTTTACGTTTTCGTCACTTTTTACGTTTTCGTCAGTTTTTTTACGCTTTTGTCTGTTTTTTTTACGTTTTTGTCCATTTTTTTAACGTTTTTCTCCGTTTTTTTTTACGTTTTCCCACGGTTTTACTTTTCGTCACGGTTTTTACGTTTTCGTCAAGCGGTTTTTACGTTTTCGTCGTTTTTTTACGTTTTCGTCACGTTTTTTACGTTTTCGTCAGTTTTTTTAACGCTTTTGTCTTTTTTTTTTAGCCGCTTTTGTCCGTTTTCGTCCCTGTTTTTTTTAACGTTTTCGCCCATTTTTTTACGTTTCATCACGTTTTTTACGTTTTTCGTTCAGGTTTTTTACGTTTTTGTCCGTTTTTTACGTTTTCTCACGTTTTTTACGTTTTGTCAGTTTTACGTTTTTCGTCATGGTTTTTACGTTTTCCGTCCATTTTTTTTATGTTTCGTCACGTTTTTTACGTTTTCGTCAGTTTTTTTTTACGTTTTCGTCTGTTTATTTTAACACGTTTTGTGTCGCGGTTTTTTAAATTGTTTTCGTCACGTTTTTTTTAGGTTTTTTCGTCCGTTTTTTACGTTTTGCGTCAGGTTTTTTTTTACGGTTTCGTCCGTTTTTATTACGTTTCCGTCCATGTTTTTACGTTTTTCGTCGCCGTTTTTCAATTTGTCACGCTTTTTTTACGTTTTTCGTCATGGTTTTTACCGTTTCGTCCGTTTTTACGTTTTCGTGCCGCTTTTTTTTTACCTTTTCTTCAGTTTTTTTTTACGTTTTCGGTCCGTTTTTTAGTTTTCGTCAGTTTTTTTAGCATTTTTGTCTTTATTAACGTTTTCTTTCGTCATTGTTTTTTCGGTTTAGTTCAGTTTTTTTACATTTTCGTCAGGTTTTACATTTTTCTTTCGTCTGTTTTAGTTCTCAACGTTTTTATGTTTTCGGCCCGTTTTTTACGTTCGTTCGTTTTTTTACGTTTTTTGTCCAGGTTGTTTAAGTTTCGTCCTTTTTTTTAAAGGTAAAAAACCTGACGAAATCGTAAAAAACCTACGAAATAAAAAAACCAGAACAAATCATAAAAAAAGAACCTAACGAACTCGTAAAAAACGTAAAAACGTGACGAAAAGTGGACAGACGAAACGCAAAAAATGGACGAAAACATAAAAAAACGGACCGAAAACATAACAAAACGGACGAAAACGTAAAAAAACCGGACGTAAAACGTAAAAAACTTGACAAAACGCAGAAAAAACGGACGAAAAGTAAAAAAACGGACGAAAAGCAGGAAAGGACGAAACCAAAAAATGACAAAAACGCAAAAAAACCGACGAAAACGTAAAAAACGGTACTAAAAGCAAAAAAACGTGACGAAAAAACGTAGGAAAACCAGACGAAAACCGCAAAAAAAGGGCGAAAACGTTAAAAAAAAATGGACGAAAACATAACAAAACGGACGAAAACGTAAAAAAAAAGACGAAAACGTAAAAAAAGAACGAAACGTTAAAAAGAGTGCGAAAACGTAAAAAACGGACCGAAAACGTAAAAATTGTGGACGAAAACGTAAAAACGGACGAAAACTGTAAAAGTGACGAGAAACAAAAAAAATCCGAATAATTTAAAGATGAATAAAAGGACAAAGATGAAATACCCCAAAAAAAACCCAACCCGACCCTACCCAAGACCCGTTTGACCCAAACTCATCTAGACCCATCATTCCAAGTGACTCATCTAGACCCATACCCATTTAGACCCATACCCATCTAATACCCAAGACCCAACCCAACCCAACCATTTTGCCACCTCTAATCATGGATAAAGCACTGTTATGTCATGGGGATAAAGCTTTCAGACTTTCAGTGTTTCAATATGAGTGACATCACGTATGCTTACAAATAGTCTTTCGTGTAACATTATATGGCACACATAACTCATGTTAGCCTTAAAACTGACATTTTGATTTGCATCTCCATTTTTCCCGACTCTGTAACTCACCATTACTATCAGTTGCTAACATGATTATTGATTCAATGGTCTATATTCCAAAGCAAACATCTTATACCATAATAATTGCTGCCAACACTCCCCAACAAAGCAAACTAACAACTGACCTTCTCTTCCTATAACTTCTCCAGATTCTGCGAATATTGTTTTTTTCTCTCTCTCTTTCAAAATCTACCATTCTTGCCTCTTTTCTTCTTTTCCACTAGACATAAGACATTCATTATATCACATCCAATATATTGTATAACATCCAAAACCATTTACAGTTATGTTAATAAAAAGTAAAGTAACTCCCAATACAGTCTTCCACGGGTTATGGGTCCCAATACCGTTTTCCACAGTGTATGGGAGAGGTTGAGACGTAGACAGCCTTACCCCTACGGCCCTACCTATGGCAGAGAGGCTGCTTCCAGTTCTACCAAAGGTAGAAAAGGACCTCCGGCCTTGCAAGGGGTGTATGTTAATGAATATAATTTAGCTAATAAATAGAAATTGGGATGCTACATTGATTGCCTCGGACGGCCCTGCTCAAGAGGTTTTAACACTCAAGAAGTCCCAGTTTAGCTGTTCTTGATCCTTAAGTATTTGTAGCAACTCCATGGACGGAGGATAGTGTACACAAAAGGGGTGGTGCCCCCGGCCCCCCCCCCCCCTCCAAGTTTTTTGACATCAAAGCATAAATTTGACCTTTTTACTTGTTGTAATAGTCATTTTCCATATAATATGCTGAAATTTTTTTAAAATGGCCCCCCTAAAATGATTACTTAATACTTTGGCCCTCCTAATAGAAGTGTTCAAGGTCCATCCCTGAGCAACTCAAAATTTCTCAACCTTTTCTTTAGTAAGTAAAGCAATCTAGTGCCGAATTTGGGGGGAGCTTGAGAGTAAGAAACACTGCAAGCCCTATGTTTTACCCGAATGGTTTGTGTGACACCTTTTGATTATTCCTTTCATGCTAGCTGTCTATATTATTAACTGTGAAAACTAAAGGAGGATTGAGTCCTGAATGATTATGCCCAAACAAACTTACAAACCATATATTAAAGGAATTATATTCCCTTTTCATTTGCATGCTCAGTTTATTTTTATTTTTATTATTATTATTTTTTTTTCCTTTTTATTTATTTGTTTATTTTTTTTGGCAATTTTGTTCCAATTTAATAAGAAAGTGCCACAAAGTGGGCACACTTATTTAAGCTACACATTGATATAGGACAACCCTCAAAAGTACATTGACTGATAAGTCCAAATCTACATGGCTATTGCAAGTGATCGTTGAAAAATTTGTGAAGACGAGAATAAAATAGAAATTTTCTTCTTGAAAAATGTAAATTCTTGCAAGTTTTTGTAGCGTAGTTTTCATCCCTAAGTGTTCTGATTTCGAGTTATCTTGTAGGTAGCAGAACGTGCACTTTTTTTGTGGAACAATGAACGAGTAGTGAGCTTGATTGCACAACATAGAGACATCATTTTACCTCTCATATTTGATTCTTTAGAGAGGAATATACAAAGTCACTGGAACCAAGCAATCAACGAACTAACTTCTAATGTCCGGAGAATGTTCATGGAAATGGACCCCGAGCTCTTTGAAGAATGCCAGACTCGATATATGGATAAAGAAGCCTTGGCCAGTGAAAAGCTTAAGCAACGTGAATTGACGTGGAAGAAACTTGAGGAAATTGCCTCAGACGCTACATGAAATGGTATTGGCTATAGTGAAAGAATACATTAATGGAGATGATAAAACTTTTGCTTCAATTTTTACCACTTTCTTCGCCTTTTTTCTTTTGGGTTGGAAAGGTAATATGTATCATTTGTTGTTATAATTACGAATGTGATCGGTTACTTTTAGTAATATTGGGACAGATGGTAAGTAAAAGCTGTCGATATGTTATACATCATAGGGATGTTTTCTGCATACACGTTAAAGTGTATCTTCTGTGGTCAAAGGAACCATTTTCGCCAGTTTTTTTATTTTGTTTTTTTTTTTTTTTTTTTTTTTTGTGTGAATACAAATACCCGTGAATCCAGTATTCCTGCTGTGTGCAAGTTTTGCAGCGATTTTGTTTGTAAGATGCTTTGTGTTAACCTATCAATGATATTTTAATTGCAGAACTCAAGTCCTTATAGAGTTATAGATCATCTTAAACAAGTTCTGGTTGTATATGTAAGATACTGAATTTTTTGCTTGCAGGCTTAGCCATTTTGATATTCTTCAAAAGATATTGTCTTTGATATATTCTAAATCCAGTGATCAATTTGTTTGCATATAGACTATTAGATTAAATCATAGATTGTAATCTTGTGATTAAGTCGATATTGTCCAAGATGTAGACGACTCTGTTTCTCTAAGGCGAAGTTGGGTATCAAAAACAGTTTGATGTAGAAAGCTTGGATTTATTTCGATCTCATTTCTTCTTCGTTTACTTGTTATTGGTGTATGTGTCCTCCCAAAAACTTCTAGGAAGTTTGTACATGGGAATATTGCGAGAGGTGATAAGTAGAAGCTGTCGACATGACGATAAGTGGGACATTGTAGGGTGTTTTTTTTTTTTTTTTCCTGCTTACAACTTGTTAAAAATGACCATTTTGGCAAATTGTTTCTGCATTCAAGTTGTCAGTATGCTTTTCTTGTGTGCCGGTTTTGCCATTATTTGATACTGTATATCAGATGGCCATGTTTAAGGAATCAAGTTATGTTACTTTAATTAAAAACCCATATTGTTATGTTACTTTTAGGTTACCTTGCAAGATCTTGGTATGTTACTTGCGGAGCTATGACAAAAATTACTCCGTAGTACGTACACATTTCTTTTCTTAATTGTGATCAAGGGAAATACCAAATGAATTTGAAAGTGTGGCTTGTTTAGGTGGTGTTTAGGATTGCTTATTAGAAATAGATTATATGTTTTGAAAACATATAGTCAAATAATTGGTTGTCTTAGAACATGATTATCAAATTTAGTGTTTGGATTTGATGATGGTGTTTGATATCGAAATAATCAGATAATCAGCTTTATAGTTTTGGCAAATCAAATTATTAAATAACATAACTTGAAAATCTATCAAAATAGACATTGTCATTATATATTAAATGAACTATATTAATTGAGGGTGCATAAATAATTTGAAACAAAACCATATTTGTGTTTTGAAAAAGCAATTTAGTACTTACTTTTGAAAAGCCACGTTTTGAGAGTCTAGAATAGTAGATAATCACTTTTTGCCTTTTGTCATTCAAACACTCTTCACTACATTATCACCTTTTTCAAACGTGATAAGCTATTAATATGCTCCACATCACAATGGTAACACCCCGTAAACAATGAGTATTCACAAATTTTACTGTATTTGACTGTGTGCACTTTTAAAAAATCATGATTTTTGTACGGAAAATTACGCTACAAAGCAAATTTTTGTTAGTATCATGGACCTCTAGTTGACCCTTACTTTAAGGGAGGTGATTTGCACATTTCTATTTTTTTTTATTTGCTCACTCACTGTAAAAGTATTCAAAACAGAAATATAAATACGATACAACTGTCTGATGCAGTAATTGGAGTGTTACAATAAAAAATGAAAATGTGTAAATCAATTGCTTTAGTTTATGGGTAATTAAATACCTTATGTTTCGGAATTAGGGTACATTTGACAAAAATAATTGTAGATGTAACTGAAGATGAAGTTGTAGATAGAGCGGAAATTAAAAATTAGAGTTACATAAAATACTAGCATACACGGGGTATTAACTACTCTATTTTTTTTTCTCTTTTATGTTTCAAATTAAAATTATATAAATCTTTTATATTTATGTAGTTATGATATATGTATACGCGCGAGTTTTAAATAAAATTTTTCATTATCTTTTAGTATGTATTAATATATTATATATATTTTTGTTTAGCGAATGATCTCACTTTGTTTGATTAATAAGGTGTTGACGTTGATGTTTTTTTAAGTTTAACAATTGATATCATGTTCTAGACAATATGCGTGTTTAACAACACGTAACGTGCTTTCAAAAAATGATTCTAGATATTCTTATTTAACTTAAAAGTGTAATTACATGTGTCGTAGCTATATGTACAATCTCATGTATTTATTTTCATCACACACTAACCCATTGGGCCGTGTCTTTCATTTTGATATTTATATTTTTGTTAATGATGACTTTTGCCGTATAAAACTTTTAAACCTATGTGGTTCTGTACGCGAGGAATAATATGGGTCGTTATTGAACACAAATAGTAAAAAAAAAAATACTTTTTTGAATATCCTTACTTAAAAGATGAGTAACATGAGTCGTTCATATATGTAAAATCTCGTTTATCCTTTTACAAATCACAGTTGCTCGTGCTTTCAGTTGATATTTATAATTTTGTGCATATACATTAATTCAATATATATAATGATAACTGTTTACGCATAGCACGTAAAACAAGGATTATAGTAAAGTTTATGGTGTGAGATTAGGTTAGTCATATGTTCGGTTTTTATTGAGTGAAACCCCGAGATAAGAGTGTTTATCTAAAGCTATGTAACACTTACATATAATTAGAGTTTAGTGTGTGTAGAATGTGGAGAAGATGAACTTGGTTCTTTTCACGAAATGCATGTGTATTTATAGGGTTGCATTTAGGGTTATGTGAGACCCATAGATGTGATCCAACTGTTTAGGGAGACCCATGTGGGAGAAGATGAACTTGGTTCTTTTCAAGAATGACATGTGGCGTGGTATTCTTGGCTTTAGACGTTATGGAATATTTGTACAAGGCACGATCTTCATGTCATAGCGAAATGCCTACGGCATTACCTCTACATCAATGAGGTGTCTACAGAGGCAATAGTATGATGACGGTTTGGCATGACAAATTGTCATGCCAGTTCATGCATGGATATTGATTCTCTAGCAAGGCTCGTTGTGACTTTGGTTGGTAGTTGCTTGGAGATTGATTCTTTAGGCAAAGTGTGTTGGGCTTTTAGCCTTTTGGGCAGCTATGGTCATATGGGCTTTAGTTATTGGGCTAAAACTCTCATACACTATCAAGTCCCTTCACTTCATTATTATATTATGTTTATATGATATAATGATGAACTATCTTGTCCTTGAGATACTTTTGTCGTTATAGGTTACATGACATTTCCCAGGCTTCATTAAATGTTGCTTAGCCTGGGAAACTTAGTCTGTCCATGCACAGTTGTCATTATTAGCGTAATATTCCTTAGGCATCAGAGGCATTAAATTCTGACTAGTCCTGGTCTTTCCAGGCCTAATAGCCATTTAATTCTTCTTTAACATGGACTTTTGACTTAATTATTTTGAAACCGTCAATCTTCTCTCTCTTTCGTGGTTATATTGATAATCATTTCAATGTTTGAATTCATGCGCCTATTTCGTTTGGCGGCCACGTGAGTATTCTTTCAATCACTGTCCATTTTTCCCGGGCTTTGTGGGTCGATATTGATGTACGTGCCTCGGTTTAGATCCAACGGATCTTCGGTTTAGGGTATATATACCAATCATACGTTTTAGGTTTCTTTTTATTCTTTTTTGCATATCTTTCATAACTCGCTTGTAGAGTTTATCTAGTTTATTTTGCCAAAACTTTTTAGAATGGTCTGTCATATCGTCTTGTTTAGTTGTTATTCATTAAATCATGAGTTGTAACAACCTGTTTGTTTATTTTTTTGACGACGAAGAGAGATATTTGCATCATCTAGGTTTGTGATTGTGTCTTCTTCTTTTCTTCCTGCTATACTTACATTAGTTTTCTTTAGCTGCTTCTCGTTTTTTTTAATGCGGTGGTTGCCTAACACCAAAGTTTACAACCCCCTAGGTAGTGTAACTAACTGTTGTAATGTAGTATAGGTAAGACCCGGGGAAAGTCGTCCTCTAGAGGAATAGTGAGGTAGGTTCTAGTTGTATGACGGTTTAATCTAAAGAGGGATGCAACTTGTTTTTGGTATTTTTTGTATTTTAATGCAAGAAAGTAAAAAATCCAGGGTTTTGAAGAGTTTGTTTAAGACTAACATTTAACCTAAATTGCGGTAAATTAAAGTAACGAGAAAAGTGAATTGGTGGTGAGAAGTTATATATGGGAAAACGTATTTATCTAGGATGCACTACTCTTTATTAGTGATCTAATTACTCCTATTGAATTGTCACGCCTTGTTTAATTAATTGGGATATTCCTGATTATCAATTGTGTGTTAGTTACTCACACGTCTATGCAGTAGCCTAAATCAACGGCGCCTAAGAATGCCTAAGCATCACCAAATAACTAAAACATGCTTTAAATATTTAATCTAATCAAACACCTAATACTATGTATTCAATAAGCGTGTCTAGTTAACGCTCAAGCTAGGACGCATTTCGTGAGTGTTGAGGACTTGTAGTGTGGATCAACCTAGGCGAATAACCATTGTAGTTTCTTGATCATACCAAACATAACAAGGTACATGTCTCCTTGTTATTCTAAATTAATTCTCCAAAACATAAGAATCCGCTATTGGTGTTTTTATAGTGCTTCCACTACTTTGATTTATATTTTTTTGATTGTCTTATATTTATAACCGCATAAAAATCGTTTTCTAATACCATAAACACCAACAAGTCTAGCGGTATAAAGTTTAGGGGTATTTTATTAAGTTTATAAAGTTATTATAATACATAAAAAGTGATAAGTTTACTTAAGTTCATGAACTTATTTAAAATTTAACAACTATAGTTTTATTAATTACTCCTTTTTTTACCTATTCTTTTTACAAAATTGACACATGTGTTTTTATAGATATTTATTTTGCTAGATGAAATTTAGTTTATTTTGATAAAATTGAAGCAAATTTGACTTTCATTGGCCAATCAAGAATTCTCGATTTTATAATTGAGTTCTCTCATAAGTCATATAAGAATTAGTTTTTACATTTGTATCTTCTCTTATTATACTGGACGAATACCTGTACATAGCAAGGGATAATAAAAGTTTAAGAAATTGGGGATTAAACACGATTTAAACTGAATGAAAATAATATGAGTTATGGGTTATAAACGAAATAATAACAAAAGTTTATGTTTTAAAAAATATGAAATAAATATACGGGATTGTTTATATAGGCAATGGAAAAATTGAATTTTCCCGTCTTGTAAGAAGTCAGCCTTTCAATACTTTTCGTGTCCAGCAAATCGTGTTCCTAGACTTGGATTTTAATTCCAGCCGCAAATTCAGTTTTCAGTTTCCTTCAATATGTCTTTCATTTTTCAAATTTCCTTCAATATATAGGTGATGGTTGAATATATAAACATAAATGAAACATATAAACGCATGCGGAAACATCACCAACAAGGATTCATATAGCCATATGATCAATAAACAACTAAACACAAAGTTATACCTTTGTAGCGTGATGGTAGCAACGACTGGAGCACCTTCACCAACATATTGTAAGACACCAACAAAACCCAAGTGGAACCAAAGTAGATCACCTCTATGTGTTAGTTCCACACTACACCTCACGTATACCCTCTGGTGCTAGTCCTTAACACACCGTAAATCACGGAATGGTCTTTGAATAAACAAAGATTCAAGGAAGATCAAGAAAACAAAAAAACCCTAGGAGGGTGTTTGATTTGAAGCCGGGTGACTTTTAGGGAGAGAGGAGGAGAGATAATTTTGCGTTAGTGGTGAATGAGATAGGAGAAAAAATCTCTAATATCCTGGACCCAAATAAAATTCAAAAAACCACTCCCTGGAACTCCCCTATGGCCGTGCCTTGACTTATGGGGCTAAAATGGGCTTTCCCAATTTTGGTTTTTTTTTTAAGGTCCAATGGATTAAGTACTATACTTATGCATTAGAAGCCGCAATAAGTTGATCCCATGTTACGTTAGCTATTTGTAATGTCGTAAGTACAATAACACGACATAAAAGAAGTACCCTAATTGTTATAATGTGTGTGACCCCATAGGCTCACATATGTCTATGCCATATAATTAGTTTATTATGACACGAGCTATTACCCAATAGCTACCCCACTTCGACGTCATGATAATCATAATTATACAAGCAAAGGTTAGCGTCTAGCAACACGCCAATGCCCCTAGAAATATGTGAGGGTAGTTTCTTAAGTGTCTCATTTAAATGGTTTATATGTCATCTATCCTTTTGTTACAGATACTATGTTGAACATTAGACATGGATCAAATGTCATGTCTAATTATTCAACCTATTATGTTTCTCGATTAGATATTGAACATGATTACCAAGTGAATTAAATTTCATCTTAATCTCAATTTGGGTACGGCATACAAACATTCTGTTCAATTCATCGAGGGGCCCAATAGTATAATCCATGCATGTGGAGGAACCAAATCCTTTTTGACTGCACGATGTCATTCATGTGTTTCAAACACTCCTGAAAATGGTTTTATTAACACTTATTCAGGACAGCGTTTAACCATATCAAAGAAATAAAATTCCACACATGCAAGACCTACTTGCATCTCAAGTCTAAGGAATATGAGACATAACCATTTGTGAGATTCATCCTATCGACGGCCGATCCATGCCAGTGAAATCTCGAAGGTTGGGTCAGTCCAATGTTCAATCACAATGAACAACATATGAGTTTGGCAAATTAAATCACCAACCCTCACATTTGCCTATTCGATGATACTCCCGTATCTCACTGGCAATGGACAAATT
>LBNU01038616.1:0-42598 GCA_014162995.1 Artemisia annua
GATGCATCCTCAGCCATATACTTGGCTTCCAAGGAATCCCATAGTTCTTGAGAAGATTCAACATTCTGATAAATATCAAAAAGAGAATCAGACATACCATTGAGGATTAAACCTCTGCAGACATAATCATCATTCTCCCACTTGCTTCTGACCCTTATTTGTTCCACAGTAGCATCATCCCCATGATCTTCAGGAATAGCAGTGGTTAGAACATACACCACGTTCATGCTTGACAACAAGAAGTGCATCTTCTTCTGCCATCTTCTGAAATCAACACCTTCAAACTTTTCCAGCTTGGAAAAATTAGTTGCCATATGCCTCATAGCAGCAGCCATTGATTATCACTAAATAGTTTCTATTGATTGTTAGTTTATATGTGTTGGAGTGTTCCCAGATTAGGGTTAAGATAATCAATGAAGTACCGGATATTCACTTGAAATCATGGTATCGCTTTCCAATAGAAACTATTCGACCCTATGCCTGGGTTACACGAATATCTCTATGGGATAAGACCAAGTGATGTTCTTGTTTTAGGCGAGATGCGTATTTAGTGTTTAGGGTTTGATGTTAATCGTTTCATGCAGAATGTTATGGCCTCTATTTATAATAGAGAATACTCAAACCCTAGCCCATGGAATTATGTATAATTAACGGCCCATTAATTATAACATAATACTTTCCATAATAGTAGGAATCAGTGGTTATAAACAAGAAGTACTTTGAATCAGCGGTACTTTGAATCAGCAGTACTTTGAATCAGCAGTGTCTAGCAGCAGAGTCTAGCAGCAGATTCAACTATCAGCAGAATCTATTAGCAGCAGATTCTACTAGCATAACCACTATTGAGTCAAGGAATTCAGTGACCAAATGGGTGTACACTCCGTACCTCCAAACCCATTACCAGGTGTGAATTAATCCTTCAAGTGCACTAAATTTTCCAACAGCGACAATCATTGAAATGAACATGGTGGCAATGAAATTTTTAATCAAGTAATAATTGAGAATGTCAACTTTGTTTGCATCATTTCAGTTAGACGTTTTTCTACACACCATATTTAGAAAACATAACCAATAAAAGAAAAAGTCAATTATTAATTATAACAATATACTAACTACAGTAATACATGAAATTGGTAAAATAAACTCAACTAGGCTTATCTTTGTTTCAGAAACATGAAAAATTAAGAAATATAAATAAAATCATATTTTTAAATTTTTTTGTTTTATTTTTTAATTTTTTTTTTTCATTTGAGCTACAATCTGCATCCTTCATATCTATTCCTAGTTTGTTTCAGCTGCATGTACCAAGATGTTAAGAAGAGCTAGCTAGTTCAAGTAACTGCAACCGGTATTGATCTGGGAACCACATATTCGTGTGTTGCTGCCTGGATTGATATGATCAGCATATTGTGTTGTAATTCTTCCTAATGAACAGGGTTATAACATTACCCCATCATGCGTAGCTTGTCGCGGCTCAGAAATATTTGTAGGCGAGGGTGCCAAAACCAATTAAATCACCAGGAACCCTACTAACAGAGTTTTCGGTATGATGAAATGATTACCATTTTTACTATAACCAATATAGTCATAATCCTCGGTTAGTATTCAAACTGTTAACTAAACATCATTCTCCCACTTGCTTCTGACCCTTATTTGTTCCACAGTAGCATCATCCCCATGATCTTCAGGGATAGCAGTGGTTAGAACATACACCACGTTCATGCTTGACAACAAGAAGTGCATCTTCTTCTGCCATCTTCTGAAATCAACACCTTCAAACTTTTCCTGCTTGGAAAAATTAGTTGCCATATGCCTCATAGCAGCAGCCATTGATTATCACTAAATAGTTTCTATTGATTGTTAGTTTATATGTGTTGGAGTGTTCCCAGATTAGGGTTAAGATAATCAATGAAGTACCGGATATTCACTTGAAATCGTGGTATCGCTTTCCAATAGAAACTATTCGACCCTATGCCTGGGTTACACGAATATCTCTATGGGATAAGACCAAGTGATGTTCTTGTTTTAGGCATAAAACAAGAACCAGATGCGTGTTTAGTGTTTAGAGTTTGATGTTAATCGTTTCATGCAGAATGTTATGGCCTCTATTTATAATAGAGAATACTCAAACCCTAGCCCATGGAATTATGTATAATTAACGGCCCATTAATTATAACATAATACTTTCCATAATAGTAGGAATCAGTGGTTATAAACGAGAAGTACTTTGAATCAGCGGTACTTTGAATCAGCAGTACTTTGAATCAGCAGTACTTTGAATCAGCAGTATCTAGCAGCAGAGTCTAGCAGCAGATTCAACTATCAGCAGAATCTACTAGCAGCAGATTCTACTAGCATAACCACTATTGAGTCAAGGAATTCAGTGACCAAATGGGTGTACACTCCGTACCTCCAAACCCATTACCAGGTGTGAATTAATCCTTCAAGTGCACTAAATTTTCCAACAGCGACAATCATTGAAATGAACATGGTGGCAATGAAATTTTTAATCAAGTAATAATTGAGAATGTCAACTTTGTTTGCATCATTTCAGTTAGACCTTTTTCTACACACCATATTTAGAAAACATAACCAATAAAAGAAAAAGTCAATTATTAATTATAACAATATACTAACTACAGTAATACATGAAATTGGTAAAATAAACTCAACTAGGCTTATCTTTGTTTCAGAAACATGAAAAATTAAGAAATATAAATAAAATCATATTTTTAAATTTTTTTGTTTTATTTTTTAATTTTTTTTTTCATTTGAGCTACAATCTGCATCCTTCATATCTATTCCTAGTTTGTTTCAGCTGCATGTACCAAGATGTTAAGAAGAGCTAGCTAGTTCAAGTAACTGCAACCGGTATTGATCTGGGAACCACATATTCGTGTGTTGCTGCCTGGATTGATATGATCAGCATATTGTGTTGTAATTCTTCCTAATGAACAGGGTTATAACATTACCCCATCATGCGTAGCTTGTCGCGGCTCAGAAATATTTGTAGGCGAGGGTGCCAAAACCAATTAAATCACCAGGAACCCTACTAACAGAGTTTTCGGTATGATGAAATGATTACCATTTTTACTATAACCAATATAGTCATAATCCTCGGTTAGTATTCAAACTGTTAACTTATGAACATTAAAATTTTAATTTGCTCATTTGCAAATGTTGAACGTTTAATTGGAAGCAGATTTAGTGACAGCAGAGTGCAGGAAAACATACTGTCATGGCCTTATAAAATAGTAGAAGGTTCTTCGGATAATCCAATGATTGTTCTCAAACACAATGGAAAACACAAGGAGTTTTCGCCTGAAGAAATATCTTCAATGATTCTTAAATTGTTGAAAGAGGATGCTGAAGCATACCTTGGCACACCAGTCACAGACTCACAGATGCAGTGATTACCGTCCCCACATATTTCAAGCAAAGACAAGCAACAAAGGATACTGGCATGTTGGCTGGCCTCAATGTCTTGCGCTTAATTAGTGAACCCATAGCTGCTGCAATTGCCTACGGTCTAGACAAGAGTGCTGATAAATATGGTCCAAAAGAGACAAGTGTCTTAATCTTTGATTTGGGTGGAGGAACATTTGATATGTCTGTTCTCAAGATTAGCAAGAACAGAACAATTAGTGTTAAAGCGGTTGGTGGTGACACTCATTTGAGTGGTGAGGACTTGGAAAAAGCGATGGTGAATCATTTTGTTCAAGAATTCAGAAAAAGACATAACATGGATATTAGTGAAAATGCAAAAGCAATGGGGAGGTTGCAATTAAGTTGCGTGTGAGAAAGACAAAAGGGATATGTCCTCAACAACCCGAACCTCAGTTGATATTGATTCGTTGTACGAAGGAATTGACTTTTCTACAAAATTCACCAGCGCGAAATTTGAGGAGCTAAATACTGGTTTATTCTAGATATGCATTGAGCATGTCCAAAGTTGTTTAACAGATGGGTATATGCACAAGAATAATGTGGATGAAATTGTTATTGTTGGAGGGTCGAGTCGGATTCCCAAGATAAAACAAATGCTGATGGAATTCTTCGATTGGAAACCACTTAGCAAGATAATTAATGTGGATGAAGCTGTTGCCCATGGCGCGGCAGCATTGACTGTGAACTTAATTGTTAAGGACTCAACAAACCATATAAAATCATAAGACACAAGAAGTATAATCAAATTCGATAGTTCTTGTCAAGTGTATTATATTGTTGTAACAGTACTTAGATTAATCTTTCTGATGTATGTAATTAGTATCTTGTGCACAAATTTATAGTCCTCGTATGCAGGGCACCATCTCGCATCGAACCACTTTCACTATGTATGATCAAAAATTCCAATATATAAGTGTGGCAGCTTACCACTTCTAGGACTCCCTTTTATACTTATTGGCTATTGCCTCTCTTAATTAGTAAATCGTTGCAAGATATCTACTTGGTACACTGAAATACATCTTGTTTATCCGATTGTTTTGAATGCTGCTCTCCCTTAATATTTTTTTAATCATTCCAAATTTATTGAGTATTCTTTAGTGAAGACACGATTGTCTGCTTTTGGGAAAAAGATTTATGTTCTAGCATCCAAAGGTTACCCAGAAGAATACACGGTATCTTGGTGTTTATCTCTCTGCTATTCAGTTTAGTGCATATTATAAAATGGTGAAGCCAGTTATTATTTATATTATTCGTATAATAGTGTAAGCTTTGTTAGCATGGTGGTACCGATATTATGTTTGTAACATGCTAGTGGATGGTTGTCACCCGAGTACATATGCGGTTAAGCACCATGTACAATAAAAAGGATAACTAGCTTATAGATTTCGATGAAAATAAATGTGAGCCGTGTTGCACTAGAATCTCGATGTTACTTTCCTGGAAACATGAAGGACCAAACGTGTTGTTTAGAAACCTTATAACCGCTATTCGGTTAAGTTAGTTTTATTAGTTATTTTCTGTAAAAACTTGAAGGGACATGTCGTTTGGTATACATCCATTCGAAAAGATGTGATAGTTGGAAGACAACCATTCGGATCCTATATATACTTGTAATTCTATAACGTTACAATAGTTGGACGAAATATAAGTTATCTTTGTTATACTTTGTTTGCAAAATAGATTTCGACTCACACAAGATCCGAACACTTTGGGACAACATTTGGCATCAAGAGCCTTGTTTGAACCCACTCTCGTTACAACATCAAAACAAAACCAGAAAGCCAGAAACCTGTTAACGAGAAACCAGAAACAAACCAGAAAACCCACACTGAAACCTTTGGATTTCAGGAACATACGCAATATTCTTGAACCTTGTTAACGATAGAAGAGATTGCCTAGATAACTTAGGAACACAAGAAATTCGTATACAACTTTCTTAGTGTTGGATTTTGCAAACGGGAAGGCCACCAAAACGAAGTGGTACCTTGTTTTGTTGTGATTCTTTGTACGCAACAACAAAACCAGAAAAAGAAGGAGAACAATTGTTTTGAGATTTCTTGTTGGTGTCTTGCACACGCAACAAAGAAAGGGAAAGGAACTGCTGCGTTACAACGCAACAAGGAGAAAGGAAGGAAGGACGTCAAGAAACTTGTGTATATTAACGAGATACACAAAGGAAAAGAAAGAAGCGTTGCTTGTAGTTTAATCAAGGTATACCGAGAAAAAAAAACGACAATCTAAGATTGTTTAGGGACGTTGGCAATACAAGAACAACAACAAAATTTGAAGAAAAAGGCGAATTGATCACTTGCTGTGAAGGAATACCGAAAGGGTATTAAGGTTTTGAGAATACGGTGTGGACTTAGAAAAGAAGGAGAAGTATTGTGGTACAACGTGAAGAAGGAGACAAGCAACAGTGGGAACGACAAACAAAATCATTTTGTTTAGACGTTGGATTAATACCATCGGGTATTAAGAAGGAAAAAAAGAAAAGCAATAGGGTTGCTTTCGAATAAAAGAAGAAGGAAAAGCATACTGAAAGGTATTACTTTGGTGAAGGACTTGGAACAGGAAAACAACGATAAACATAGAATTTGTACGTGGCCAAACAACACTTAGGGTGGATTTGGAGAAGAAAGCCGAGGCATAACAAGGGTCTAGGGCACAAATTGGAACCAAGTCGAGACGAACAAAGAACAACGTGAAGTGTGGTAAAAGGAGAAAACATTTTGGTTAGTATTCGACAACAACACAATACAACAGAATTGATTTGGAAGGAAACGAGGAAAGAATAGAACGTGGTTGATATAATCGACACAAGTAGGAACACAAACGAGATCACAAAAAATTCATTACTCGGATTTATTTCATATTTTTAGATAGTATAGATATTTTACTTCATACTATTAGGAAATTCCGAGAACTATTTATTGATCCCGTATTACTAGGATTCCCGGATAACTATTTCTGTTCCCGTAGTAGTAAGATATACCATATTGGTTAGAATTCCCATACAAATTAGAAAGTGAAGATTGTAAACACATAGAAGATGCCCGGTGACGATACGAATACCAATAACAACAATATATTAAAACCCGTAACACCCATTGCTCAATACCAATGCCCTAAACTTAAAACCACAAACTACACTGTTTGGGCAATACAAATTAAGGTTATATTAGAGGCACATGGTTTATGGGAGACTATAGAACCTAAGGATAACGCACAATTAGATGATAAGAAGGATAAGGCAACTATTGCCCTCCTATATCAGGCATTGACTGAAGATGTGATATTACAAGTAGCAAGTTGTAAAACTGCAAAGGAATTATGGGAATCTTTAAGGAAAAGACAGGTTGGAGAAAATAGAGTGCAACAGGCACGATTACAATCACTAATGATTAGTTTTAATGCCCTTCAAATGAAGGAGGATGAAACGGTGGATGCATTTACGAACAAACTAAATGGTTATGCCACGAAGGCAAAAGAATTAGGAAAAACCATGGATGAATCACTTTTAGTACGAAAACTATTAGATTCCACACCAGATAGTAGCATCCATAGAACAAACAAGTGATCTAAACTATATTACCTTAGATGAGATCACTGGAAAACTTAAGACATTCGAGGAAAGGATAAAACTCCGAAAGGGAGGACAAGTAGAAAGCCAGGATAACTTATTATTCGCACAAGGCGAACACTCTAGAAATAAGAAAAGATTTAACAAATATAGGGGTAGATCAAACTACTCAAGAGGAAACTGGCAAAATAAAGGGAATAGAGATAACTCGAATGGAGAAAATTCAACTCACAATGATAAGTCAAATAGAAATAAAGGTGAGTGGAATAAAAAGAAAGAAAAATGTTTCAATTGCGGGAAACATGGACACTTTAAGAGAGACTGTAGAAGTCCAACAACAACTCAGGAACAATCAAACCTTATCTTAGAAGACGATGAACCATCACTATTAATGACTACACATGAAGAAGTCCTATTGAATGAAGGACAGATACAACCCGGAAAGTATGCTACAACAGATGTTAGCATATGGTACTTAGATAATGGTGCAAGCAACCATATGACCGGAACTAAGAGTCATTTTAAGGATATTGACGAAAGCATCACTGGACGCGTTCGTTTTGGAGATGGATCGTACGTAGAGATAAAGGGTAGAGGTTCTATATTACTAGGATGTAGAAACAATGAACAAAAGATAGTTTCAGAAATTTACTACATTCCAAACCTCAAGAGCAACATACTTAGTCTAGGACAACTTACTGAGATAGGTTGTAAAATCATCATGAATGGAAACAAGCTGACTTTGTATGATAAGAGTAAGAAGTTGTTGATGAAGGTAGAAAGATCTAAGAATCGACTTTACAGTATTAGACTACAGATAGAAGCACCTATATGTCTCTTAGCAAATGTGGATAACTCTGAAGAGGAAGTAGAAGCTACTATTAGCTCATTAGGGAGCTCACGTTAGAGATATGATCACAGTCCAGTACGAGGTCTAAAAGATTTAGCAGAAATTTATGAAACTGCACAACAAGTAGAAGCACCTAGCTTATTCTTCACTGAAGAAGAACCTCGTAACTACAAGGAAGCATCAAAAGATGAGAAGTGGATTGAGGCCATGGAGATTGAATTGGATTCAATCAACAAAAACAACACATGGACCTTAACAACATTGCCTACAAATCAGAAGGCAATAGGACTCAAATGGGTTTACAAAACCAAGAGAGATGCACAAGGGAAGATCATTAAGTATAAAGCAAGATTAGTAGCAAAAGGTTATGTACAAGAACAAGGGATATACTTTGATGAGGTGTTTGCACCAGTTGCTAGGATATAGATAGTTCGATTAATATTAGCACTAGCAGCATATCATGGATGGCAAGTACACCACTTAGATGTAAAATCAGCATTTTTACATGGAGAACTGAAGGAAGAAGTCTATGTTACACAACCTGAAGGTTTCATTCAACAAGGAAACCTTGGAAAAGTCTACAAGCTAACTAAAGCGTTGTACGGCTTAAGACAAGCACCAAGAGCTTGGAATGTGAAGCTTGACCAAACCTTGAAGTCACTAGACTTTAAGAAATGTAATCTCGAACAAGCAGTTTACACAAAGAGAAGCAAGACTTCTACACTTATAGTTGGAGTATATGTAGATGATTTAATAATCACGGGAACTCCAAAGAAGGAAATAGACTTGTTCAAATCCAAGATGGAAGATAAATTTGAAATGAGCGACTTAGGATTGCTAGCATATTACCTTGGGATAGAAGTTACACAGACAGGAGGAGAGATTACAATCAAGCAAACTGGATACATTAACAAGATCCTAAAAGAGACAAATATGACGGACAGCAATGATACCAAGATACTATTGGATCCCGGCACTAAGTTGGTCAAGGCGGAAGATGGAAACCCAGTTGACGCAACTTATTACCGTAGCTTAATTGGAAGTCTCAGGTATTTACTACATACAAGACCGGATCTTAGTTACTCAGTCACACTACTTAGCAGATTTATGCAAGAGCCAAAGGACCATCACCTAAAGGCAGTGAAACAAGTAATCTGATATATCAAAGGAACAAAGGAACATGGAATAATATACAAGAAGGAAGGCGGCTGCAAGATTACAAGTTACAGTGACAGTAGTTATGGAATCAATACCGATCAAGGAAAAGGAACTACTGGAGTCGTATTTTACTTTGGAGAGTCACCTATCACTTGGTGTACTCAGAAGCAACCAACAGTGGCGCTCTCATCATGTGAATCAGAATTCATGGCGGCTACTGCAGCAGCATGTCAAGCCTTATGGTTAAAACGTTTACTTAGTGAACTAACTGGATTGGAAGAAAAAAGGATAACGCTTAGAGTTGACAACGTATCAGCTATAGCACTCGTGAAGAACCCAGTATTTCATGGAAGGAGTAAACATATAGACATTCGCTATCATTTCATTCGGGAATGCGTAGAGAATGGTCATATTAATGTAGAACACGTTAGCGGAGAACTACAAAGAGCAGATATCTTAACGAAAGCTTTACCAAGAGTCAAGTTTACAACTATGAGACAAATGCTCGGAGTACAAGACCTTGGAGAAAGCAACGATCAAGATTAAGGAGGAGAATGTGAACCAAGTTATAATCTCAATGTTACTTTCCTGGAAACATGAAGGACCAAACGTGTTGTTTAGAAACCTTATAACCGCTATTCGGTTAAGTTAGTTTTATTAGTTATTGTAACACCCCCAAAATCTGGTTTAGCGGAAGCATACATGTTTGGGTGCTACTAAATTGGTATCACAACACAAAGTACAAAGAACGGTTTTACCTCAACCGTTTAATAGAAATTTCCTATTCAAAAGGATTTCGTTTACAATGTTCAAAAAACAGTATGGAAATATAAGCCCATAAAAGAAATAAGGCAGTCCCAAATACATCAGAGTCATCTATGACCATGCCATGCCCTGCCAAAGCCTCCAACAGTAAGCTATCGCTTTAAACCTGAAAATACATGCTAAAATGTCAACACGAGGTTGGTGAGTTCATAGGTTTGTATAAATAACAATGCAGAGTAAAAGTAATGTGAGTTCAATAGAAAGTTTTGTGACCATTGTGTCGCTCACAATGTCATGAAAATATAGTTTACTTTCAAGTAAATGTAGTAATGTAGACCACAAGGTTTTCGAGTGTGAATAACCTTTCACATACAAATCAAGTTCAGTTTTAGTAACTACTGCTTTACTCACAGTGTCATGAAAAATATCAGTAAAGTAGACCATAAGTATAAAGCATAAAGTTGGACCATAGGCAAAGTATGTGATCATTACAACGAATATAATGTCACACAAAAGTAAATGTCTATTACGCTAGCGCTAAGTTCATGCAACCGAAGCTAGACAGTTCAGTGCGCTACAATGTAGCACATAATTAATAATCAGGGGCCCATAGCGAGTGTTTAACCCAATACACTCGTAGTCCGACTTGATATACGCTCGCATTGACCCGTCTGGCCAACCGAACGAGGGGAGTCACCCCCAATAGATCTATTTATATCAATCGCGCTTCCCAGCAGGAATTAACGGCTCATGAAGGAGGACATAATAGTGGGTTCAGGGGCTTAGGCTAATTGCGCAATAGTTTTAAGAGGATAAAACAGTATAGTGGTCCAGAAAACGTTTTGCATGTTTCTCACCCCATAGTTTGTAAAACAAGTATAAGAAAAGTGGGGCTATAAACTCACGTATATGATTTAAACACTTGTGTTCATAGTAAGGTAATCCAGTATGCAATAAGTAAATAAGTCATGTTTCAAGTAAGAGCAAGTAACGAGTTTAAGTATAAACAAGCATTAAGTTTAGTTAAAAACGAGCATGTATCCTCCCCCAAAACAGTTATAAAACAAGTGAAAGTAGGGGGTATGAACTCACCTTAGAAATAAGCTGTCCGAAACAATAAGTCGAGTAGCAATAGTGTGTGGCACCGACATGCGACCTAAGTTATTATGGCAATTCTCAGTTTATAGTTTTGTGTACTCACGACTCAAAGTGTTTAAATAAGTTTAAATGTTCTCAAGTGGTCGTGTTTAATATTGCTTGTGTGGCAGAGTTTACGTTTATATCATTTCAAAGTGTTTGTAAGTATTGGCTCTTGGACAAAGTGGACAAATAGATATATATATACGAAAGTATTCAAGACGGATAAGTCTTTGGTTCTAGAATAACCGAAAGACTTAATATGGAAAGTATTCACAATGAAAGTATTTGTGAAAGATTATATGCCGTTGATCCAATAATAATAATTACTATAAGTTAAGTATTTAAATTAACAATGTATCGTGATACGATATATGTAGATATAAATGTATTTATATTTATCTAAGGTTAGTGGATAATAAGTTAGAAAATATTTATATAAGTTTTTGTAATAAATATTTTCTTGTTATTCAAATTTTTGTCTTTTAGTCGGAATTTAGTAATATAAGATGAATATATTGTTTTGACAAAAATGTGAACGAAGAGTGTTGAAAAATACAAGTTTTAACATTTTTATTAATAGTTATAAAAATGTACTGAATTGGGTCTAATGATAGTTAAAGTGATAAATAAAAATATCAAAAATGTCGCTTACGAGGTTCGAACTCGAGACCACTTATTAAAAACCGGAATATTACCCATGAGGGTCAAAGCCCAAAATTTGTTAACTATTGCAACAGATTTGTGTATACTTTTGGATAGTTAAATGTAAGGTTTATGTGTAAAAAAAATAATAATAAAAGAAAAAAAAAAAACACCAAAGTGACACAAGGGAGATTCGAACATGGGTCTCTTGGGAGAACAATCAAACAACATACCACCTGGACTACAAGCCCTTTTATGTTATATCTTGCATCACGTACGTTTTTAAGGGACTGTTATCTGTGTTATATTTAGCCATATTTCTTTCCCAGTTTCTTGCATGCGAATTGTGTTAACGTGTTTATGTTTGGTTTTGTTTTTGAAGTTTGTTTTTAAAACAAAGTGAGTTTGTAAGTTAATTTATAAGTTCAAAGCTATAAGTACTTGAGTTATCAGACGTGAAATAAGCAAACCCGAGACCGGACTTGAGTTTCTCTTGGTCCAAAATAGTTGAACAACAGAAGAAAGTTAAGCTCGATACGTAGATAAGCTCGCAAGCTTTATGAGTCGAAAACGAACCATAACAGACTAGGAATAAGCAAAACGACGACTAATAAGCACCTTGTCCATTTTTAAGCCAATACTCAAGTTTACTCGTTTATACGTTCCTTTAGTTATTTCGAGTTCAAAAATCTTTACTAGGCTCGACATATATGTTGAAAGAAAGACCTATAAGCTCAAGCTTATTACAAAATGAGTTTATAATTGTGAATTAGCTAGTTTCCACCACACAATCTTTATAAACAACAATTACACTAGTAACGACAAGAGTATGTAAACATGTACGTATATGATTTATACGAATCATACATGAAGTTTTTCAAGAACAAAAACATAGTACGCATGCATGAGTTGAAAAGAAACAAGTAGTAAGCGAGTTTGAGAAAAGTCGAGGCTCACAGTGGGCAAAAAGATGTTGGTGATTCGATTGGAGAGGAAGACAAGACACCAATTAGAACCCGAATACAAGTCGATCCAAATTCGAACCAAGGCGAGAACCACAGCCAAAGCTTCAATCCACCCTTTAGAGATTCTTGTTTTTGTGATGTTTTGCAAATGGGATTGGTGTAGAGCTCCGGGTCTTCGACAACAATAAATAGGGAAGAAGAAGGAAGGCTTGACTTCTCTTTCCATGGTGGAGGTCTTGTGAAGATGCAGAACAAGAAAAGATCCCTCTCATCTTGAAGGTTCTTAGGTTAACTCGTGACTTGGTCTTGGAAGGGGAGAAAGAGGATAGGTCTGTGTTTATCACATGAAAAGTGGGTGGGGTGGCGGTAGAAACAAAGGATAAAAGAAAAAAAAATCGACATACTTTTGAGATGATAGTCTCGAGCATAGATTGTTTTTGGCCAAAGTCACTATCAATCTTCATTATCAAAACTTTCTTGTGAACTTGACTTAGAAAGAAGAAAAAGGTAGAACCAAATGACAGAGAAAAGTGATTATGATTAAAGTGGGCGGTTAAGAGCAGGTATAAAAATGAGGGTTATTATTACTCCGTGTATTTCGTGTCCCGTTGAGCCAAAGTGTAATCGCGGTACCTCGGTTCGGTAAATGAGAAAAATATATTTCTGGAAATGTTTTAATGAAATGGTATAAAAACAAGATTTTCGACCCCGATGGTAAATTATAAAACTGGGCCATTACTAATGTGGTGTCGGTACGCGTACAGTGTCGTGTTTCAGAAAAAATATGAGAAAGCTCTCAGTAAATAACAAAACTTGTCAGTAACTATCCGAAACGGATAAATTTATGTTTACTGACAAAATAGACTTTTTTTAGTGATGACTGTAAGCTACAGTACGCGTTACAGATAGCCGAAATGCTCAGAAATGCTCAAACATATCCATTTATGCATAAAAATGCCCAAATTATATATAATAAATAAATATTTATTATTAAAATTAGTCTGAAAAATTCCGGTTTGTTACAGTTATTTTCTGTAAAAACTTGAAGGGACATGTCGTTTGGTATACATCCATTCGAACAGATGTGATGGTTGGAAGACAACCATTCGGATCCTATATATACTTGTAATTCTGTAACGTTACAATAGTTGGACGAAATATAAGTTATCTTTGTTATACTTTGTTTGCAAAATAGATTTCGACTCACACAAGATCCGAACACTTTGGGACAACAGTTTCGTCCCACACATTTCAAAACTGCAAGGATCGTCCCTAAAGTTTGGCCCGTGTGCATGTATCGTCCCTAAAGTTTGACCAATTTGGGACGATATATGCCCCAAAAAGGACGATATATGCCCCAAAGGTTAACTTTAGGGACGATCTTTGCAGTTTCAAAATGTGAGGGACGAAATATGCAAACGGGCCAAACTTTAGGGTCGATTTTTGCAATTTACTCTTGCGAATTTGCGATTAGTTACATNATGTTACTTTCCTGGAAACATGAAGGACCAAACGTGTTGTTTAGAAACCTTATAACCGCTATTCGGTTAAGTTAGTTTTATTAGTTATTTTCTGTAAAAACTTGAAGGGACATGTCGTTTGGTATACATCCATTCGAAAAGATGTGATAGTTGGAAGACAACCATTCGGATCCTATATATACTTGTAATTCTGTAACGTTACAATAGTTGGACGAAATATAAGTTATCTTTGTTATACTTTGTTTGCAAAATAGATTTCGACTCACACAAGATCCGAACACTTTGGGACAACAGTTTCGTCCCACACATTTCAAAACTGCAAGGATCGTCCCTAAAGTTTGGCCCGTGTGCATGTATCGTCCCTAAAGTTTGACCAATTTGGGACGATATATGCCCCAAAGGTTAACTTTAGGGACGATCTTTGCAGTTTCAAAATGTGAGGGACGAAATATGCAAACGGGCCAAACTTTAGGGTCGATTTTTGCAATTTACTCTTGCGAATTTGCGATTAGTTACATTTTGGCGATCATTGATAACCATAAAGTAGATGCTTTCTTTCCCTATTCCATAGTAACCTTATGTTTGCTATATTGCTAATCTTGTTAAAAACCTCTGTGTGTCAGTAACATAACTTCATACCTAAAAGTGTGTGTGTGATGAGTATCTCAAGGTGTACAGAAGACAATCAAAAATGATATAGGGAAATCACCCATGTCACCAGGATCAATTGTAGAAACTCGTCCACACATATTTATTAGAAGGGACGACTTTCTTTGGAATAAGTTTTGATGCAACAAGTGACCGCATTTTTATTATAGAATTATGCCGACTCCTTTTGTAAATAAGATGTTGAAAACTTAAACCTAAGCTTTTGTTTGAATTGAACGACACCTAAACCATACAGTGTTTCAATACAATATATCATGTATTAAATAACATGTGTCGAATTGCTGTTCAAAAAAAAAGAATAACATGTGTCGAATTCAACTTGGATGTTGACTACGGTGAAATCTGATGAGAATACTAAGTTCATTAACTTAATATACCAAAGTAGAAACTAGAACCAGACCTATATGATCGATATGGATTGCCATATCAATCTTTTGCTATGTGCATGTAACATATATCCTTGTGTTATTTGGCTTTTCAGAGATCAATAAGCCTTTTATCAAAGATGTACAGTTGGCAGATAAGCCTTAGAATGAACACAATGACATTGAAAAGATTTTTCTTTTTGAAAAAAAAAATGGGGACTAGGAATGTCAACTATCATCTGCATCATCTCAGTTAGAGGAGTGCAATGACTTGTGAACTAGATTAATATAACATATTAAAAAAAAAAAAAAAAAAAAAAAAAAAAAAAAAAAAAAAAAAAAAAAATTGTTCTCAACCATTATAACATACATCAACTTGATTAAATAAATGCAACACATACGACTTCATATTCTTTTGGGAAATTATAAGAACTACTAGATGGAAAAATAATTTCTGATACTCCTTTTGTTTCATTTCTGGTTCACATTCTGCATTCCTAATATCTACTCCACGTTCTTTGTTCAACTACTCATTCCAAGATGTCGAGAAGAATTCAAGCAACAGCCATTGGTATTGATCTAGGTACAACATACTCATGTGTGGCAGCATGGATTGATCAACAAAACCGTGTTGAGATCATTCCAAATGAACAGGGAAACAAGATTACCCCTTCTTGCGTAGCTTGTAACAAAACAGAATTTTTAGTAGGAGAGGGTGCCAAAAATCAAATCACCAGGAACCCTACTAACACTGTTTATGGTAAGTTGATTTGATCAGCAGTTGCATATTAAAGTCACAAGAAAATCCTATGTTTACCCGTTACTAAGTATACAGCCTGTTAAATCTTATCTAATTTATGTACATTTCCTTTTTCTTGTTTTCAGATGTTAAGCGATTAGTGGGAAGCAGATTCAGTGATAGCCGAGTGCAGGAGGAAATCAAATCATGGCCTTTTAAGGTAATAGAAGGGTCTTCTGATAAGCCAATGATTGTGCTTCAACACAATGAAATAAACAAAGAATTTTCTGCTGAAGAAATATCTTCAATGATATTAAAGAACCTAAAAGAGACTGCTGAGGCGTACCTTGGAGGGAAAGTTACAGATGCAGTGATTACGGTCCCTGCATATTTCAATGATAAGCAACGACAGGCAACAAAGGATGCTGGTACTCTAGCAGGCCTCAATGTTTTGCGTCTGATTAATGAGCCAACAGCAGCTGCAGTTGCCTACGGTTTAGATAAGAGTGCTGATAGAAACAGTCTAAGGGAGACCAACGTCATCATCTTTGATATGGGAGGGGGAACATTCGACGTGTCTCTTCTTACAATCAGCAAGGAGGGCACCGTTAATGTTAAAGCCGTAGGTGGTGACACTCATTTGGGTGGTGAGGATTTTGACAAGGAGATGGTGAATCATTGCATACAAGAATTCAAGAGAAGACAAAAGAAGGATGTTAGTGGAAATGCGAGAGCAATCGGAAGGTTGAAAGTTGCTTGCGAAAAAGCAAAGAGGGATTTGTCATCCACATATCAAACATGGATTGAGATTGATTCCTTGTACGAGGGAGTGGATTTTTCATTGAATATCACACGTGCAAAATTCGAGATGCTAAACTCTCATTTCTTTATGCAGTGCATTGAGCATGTTGAGAGTTGCTTAAAAGATGGGAATATGCATAAGAGTAATGTTGATGAGATAGTTATTGTTGGCGGGTCGACTCGGATTCCCAAGGTACAACATATGTTAACAGAATTCTTTGAAGGGAAACCACTTTGCAAGAGAATTGATGTGGATGAAGCTGTTGCTTATGGGGCAGCAGTGCTGGCTGCAAATATAAGCAATAAAGGCAACCAAGTTGTGCAGGATTTGAAACTTTTAGACGTGACGCCATTGTCACTTGGTATAAGGGTCGAAGGAGAAGATATGAGTGTCATAATCCCAAGGAACACAAAATTACCCACCATAATGGAGAGGATTTATGAAACAAGGGTCGACAACCAAGTAGCTTTCCTAGTCCCCGTGTATCAGGGTGAGAGCAAGAATACCAAGGACAACACACTTCTTGATGAATTCACTCTTGGCGGTATTCCACCAGCCCCTGCAGGTATGCAAGTGATGAAGGTTTGCTTTAACATGGATGCGAATGGTATTCTCAATGTTTCGGCTGAGTTGAAATCTACCGGCAGTAAAAAAAGTATAACAATTGCTCGGAGTGGAAATTTGTCAAATGAGGACATTGAGAGGATGCATAAAAAGGTTGAGCTGTGAAGTCGATCTATCATTCCGAGACGATAAAAGGGGCAACCCTTTTTATGAATTTCTTTCATTTACTTTTACAATAAAAGTTTTGTGAATTCAAATATTTTACTTATTGTTGAGTTTTTTAATTTCTTCCCATCCAATAAGGCATGGCCACACTTGAGTCATCACATAGTAAATTAAGCTTACAATCTAGCCTCATGAAGTGACTAAGATATATTAACCCTGAAATAATTGGTTATCCCATTTTCTACTTTAACCTCCTATGAAGTTAATGGTCATATCTAATAACACGAATTCAAGTATAGTCGATTAACATATATATGATCGCAAAATAACTGAATGGTCTAGAAAAAGGTTCAATAAAATGTTAGATAATCAAACCCCAACTCCTATTCTCGTGCCCATATCTCTACAATACAAACTCTAACAGAAGCCACTTGTCCTACTTGATTAAACAAATCATACAACTGCAAATCCGATACATTTATTTTCAAATCTCCTACGTGTAACGACGTCATTACAAAGATAACATAACCTTAAATAGACATGTGACTTATAAAGATGTGGTAGTGCTGTTTGGTCTCTTTTGTGGTCATTGTTACTACTAGTGGATCTATAGTCATACATAATAGAGTGACATGAAGGTAGGAGCAGCAACCCCGACACGCAAGCTCATCAACGACTACCACTCTCCCTGAGCTTCACCTACAATGCCAGTCATTCCCCATTTCTTCTTTTTCTAATTTTTAGTTCTATGTTTATGTTTTCAGATTTTGTAACACCAAAGATTTCTAGATTCATGTTTTAGTCAAGAAACTTACTGGGATTCTTCACAATAGACGAATGAACCAAGTCAAATGGAACGAAGATTGTTCCGGTAGGCGATCGAGGACCAGGATTGCGGTTTGTTAGGTTCCCTAAAATTTGGTTCGATGGGGGTAGGGATCGCTCAGTTCCTATATACATTGTAACTAGCTTCAAGGCCCGCCCGATGGGCGGCTAGTTTTAAGAAATTGTTTAAAAGTTAAGTAGTAGTAAAATGCTTCGTACAATAACGTTAAACGAATATAATGTTGAAACAAAAAGTATATGAGAACATGCAGTCATGAAAAATATTTAAATTGTCTAAAAAGCCCTTTCTTTCTATATGACACTATGAGATTCTAACCAATAGCTTATTAGTTTGACACAACAAAGTTTTTGAAGTTTGAAAGTAAAAGTTTTGGGTTAGTAAAAAAGGATATGAAACAAAGATACATTAATTTGTATACTATGACTTCAGCATAACATTAAATCATGAGAATATATGGACTTGTTATTGCTAAAAAATGACTGGCCTAAGCCAAAGATGACATCAACACCATTATGAACACACTTGTTTAGGTTGAGAATTGGTTAAAGTTCAAAAAGATATCTATATACTCAGATTAACTTGCAGTAGAAAATAAGGCAAGTAAAAATGCAATAAAATTTGCATATGGATATGGATATGTTTACATTTGATAGCAAATGTGAATTCTTTACCTTACCACCACAAATGGGCTGATTTATAATTAATATCTTAAAAGGGACAAACAAACATAAATTGTATGCAAATGCTTAGAGTATCCTCGAATTGCTTTATTCTAAATGATTAGAATCTCGTATTGATCTCATTATTTCAACATTCACATATATACCATCATTTACTACAAAATTGAAGATGTGAGGCAACACAAACCATCTTATCTTGTATTAGAAACTACCATATCTGAACCAATATCCTCTCAAACAGAAGTTGATAAAAGTCAAAATTATGAATCTACTAATTTCATGTTCCAGTTATGCTCTGTTAGCTTCGATTGCCATAGTGGCTATATCCTTTGGTACGTTATCACCAAAAATTAAAACCTCCAATAAAACAACACATTAGTGCCTGCACAAATTGATTGATTTATAATCATTAGCTGACATGGACAAACTGTTGCCTAATGAATAATGACGACATATATAACTCCAAACTAATTCAAGACCTAAAGCAAATTTGGTACCAAACCTTTGCTTATCTGATTACACTTGAGTGATATAAGCACCTCCCCTTGTGCCTATTTCCTCAAAATTTGAGCAAATAAAGCAAGAAGCATTTGCCAATGTAAACACTCCAAAAATGCATTCATTTATAAAATGAAATGCACACTTGCTACTAAGCCATACACACAACCTAAAAATAAGCAATCTCAAACACCCTCCAAGACAATCTTCTAATTAGTTGCTCAACGGCATGTACAACAATAGTATGATTAAAAATCGACAAATGAGAAGCCACATTGTTATTGTATGCAAATGAGCCTTATTTGAATCCAGTTACTTTGAGAACATGCAACTAAAAACCACTAAGATAATGAGTTCTTATGAGTATAGCAAGTATGCAAGTCGATTACCTTTTGAACCTTCTCAATCTCCATAAGCAAGTCATTTTTTAATTTCTTCTCAAGTGGACCTTCTTTTTTGTTTATGCTCGAAAATACCTACTCCTGAAGATCATACAAAAAAATGGCGATAATAATATTTTATTTTAGTTTTTCAGGTTTCTGTTTCAACAATTTTTTTAATTGTACGTACTTCAGGTGTTAGAAATAAATTTATAGTGCTTACAGAAACATCTTGAAACTCATATAAATTAGTAGCAATTGTTTCCCAACGGTAAGGAGGAGCGGAAAATTAACCATATCAACATGTCTTATAATTTATGCATAAATTTGACAAATTTTATCTTAATAACAATAGATTTTAAGAGTGTTTGGTACTAAGTTTAGTGCTGACTCACTGCTGCATCAAGGGCTGTTTGGTACTAAGTTTAGTGCTGCAGCAAGGACTGTTTGGTATTGAGTTTAGTGTTGCAGCAAGGACTGTTTGGTACCGAGTTTAGAGCTGCAGCAGGGCTGTTTGGTACAGACTGCAGTGTTTTGATGGCGGCATTGCAACTGAGATAACTCATGCAAAAATATATTAAGAGAAGCTTCTGTTTAGATATGATGTTAACTAAACAATAAAGATGATACAAATAAGCACTTTTCCTCATCCAAACACTCTTTTCGGCTTTCAAAATATGCAATGAGCAGATTTGAAAACTAACATTTTAAGGTAAATGTAAAATTAGCAAATTATCTCCAACTTCATGATAAAACTTGTCTATTGTATATCTTTAACAAATTACAGTATATAATTAATTACTCAAGCGACATAACCTAGCGTATGTTCTAAATAGTGAATTAACCTCTACATCAGATAGCATTATTTATTAATAACCAAATGAATAAAACCCTCTCTTAAAGTTCAAAATGTTTAAACAACTATATATATGATTGCGTAAAAGTAACTGTAAAAAAATTAGTGAAGTTAAATATATCACTTATTAAAATAAGTTGCACCAGGATTATAATGGAAAATTACATACCTAACTCTTTTACTGAGATTTAAATCAACAGATCAATCTGCATTTAGTATGAAAGAGTTGCTCAATGGTCAGCATGGATTCATTGTGGATTAACTTTCTCGAGCATAGTTAGATGATACATTCAGCCCAATCCTTATATTTCCCCCATCCATGAATGACATGTAATAGCAACAAAGAAAAGCACTATAAGCATCTTATTTTATGAGATTGTACAACAAAGATAGTAGATTAGTAACCTCGTTTGCTTTTCCTATTTTCACCTTCCTCTCTTGCCCTTTGTGCTTCCTGCACATTTTATAGTTGACATTAATAATTACACAAATCTATAATTTTAGAGAAATAAATGTAATGACAATGTGTCAAGTAAGCCTCCTCTTCCTCTATTTTTTTTATTTTTTTATTTATTTTTTATTTTTTATTTTTTTTTTACTTTCTCTGCTTCCTCCGATGCTTCTTTTCCATAAGATTTTGAAGCCCAAATAATAATTAAGCTCAAAGTTATAGATGACAAATTTCACAAATTTCATATGCAGATAGATTGATTTGGTCTATGGTATATCTCGAAAGAGTGAAACGGGTAATGGGTTACATAAAAAAATCAGTTGTAAAGGGAGCAGGCCAAGTGTGTTCGATAATCGTCCTACCTGTATTTTTAATGCATACAATGACATTCACCAAAAAAAATTAAATAAAATATAGACTATTGTTGTAATAGTATAATGTTAGATTCATGTAGAAAAGCAGAAATCATTAATATAAGAATTTAACAAATGAGTGAAATTGGAAATTGATATACAATCTCGGTAGAAAACTTCGTCAGTTTTTATCTTATCCTTCCTAGATCTGTTGGTCACCTATATTGTAGTAGAAGTTCATTTCAAAAGTCATGCATCATCCCAAATTGACTTATAATTGAGTAAAGTGGCCAAAAGCTTTTTCCCTCATCCTTGGCATTTGTTAGATTCATGTACTTGATTGACTCCTCAAAACCAAAAGCTTTTTCCCAATAGAGGGAACAATAATTTTATAAAACTTTTACTGAATCCCTCCCAAGTTGGATGTCTACAAATGGGTCGATTCTTGTTGTAGTATATCTTTCACATGTTAGCTTTTGAAATTTAGCTAAATGGAAACGGGTAAATAAGACAACTCACTCAAACATAAGCCAAAGTGTTTCCAAGTTTTGTGTAAAAAGTTATGCTATTACTTTAACAATGTGTTTTGATAAGTAAGTTTTACACATTAGATATTCATATAAGTAACAATTAGATCAACACCAGGTTACTCAATCACATGAATGATAGCAGGAAAGCTCCAGTGTCTCCAAGTACATAACAGGAGCAAACTTTTCTACATTTTCCTTTGAGAATGTTATTTTTACTAACAGATATTGTACTTCATGTTCTGATGTAGAAGGCATAGCTGTTGACTTTTCTTTTATGTATTGTGCCACAGCCCTGTACATCATCATTATATACACATCAAATACAATCCAAATAAGAAAACATAAAAAACATAGCTTCAAGATCACTACCTAATAGAAAAAAATAGAAAGCACCAATTACCTTTTGGGTTCTCCAAGTTGTGACTTACGGTTCAAACTTATTTAAATTCCGCACTGATATTTCGTGTCATTCTTTCTGTAAACAAACAATGTTACTTTCTGAATAGCTTCAACCCGCACTTTAGCTCCCTAACGGCATCAACCCTTTGAGCATTTTAATCTCAATACCCACCTCCTCCAATTCCATCAAACCTACACACTTCTTCATCTTCCTAAAAAGAAATCATACTCTCGAACTGATAAACATAACCATTGAAAACATAAATATAAAAAAGTATTTCAATTTCTTGCAGCTTTGACCATATCAAATTTTATGGGTGCTAATTTGTAGATTTTCTTGAAAAAAATCCCATAGAAAATTAATCATTTCATTCTCATTTGAAATGAAAACATATTGAAATTTTGTTTTTACTGACATGTGGAGCTAACATAAATATAAAAAAGTATTTCAATTTCTTGCAGCTTTGACCATATCAAATTTTATGGGTGCTAATTTGTAGATTTTCTTGGAAAAAATCCCATAGAAAATTAATCATTTCATTCTCATTTGAAATGAAAACATATTGAAATTTTGTTTTTACTGACATGTGGAGCTAACATATACCTGCACAAACCTTCGTTGACTCGGCTTTCACTTGAATACCATCCGTTTGGAATTTTTCTTCAACAAACTCATTTATTATTTTGTCAAATCTAAATAACAGAAACACAAAACTTGATTAAACTATCTTTACAAACATTCTTATCTAAAATCTAATCCACTGCTTACTAACACCATAATCATCAATATTAGATTCATGTATACAATTTTACTATTTGCATAACAAAAATCTATTAATCACTTACATTTTTTAGTCGATTTAATTGTAGAACAACCAAAAAATAAAATCAGAAACTAATCTTTGAAAAATGGACGATATTTAGGGAAACAATTTAAAATTTTAAAGTTTACCAAGAATCAAGGAAGTTTGTTACTTACAATTAATGGGGCGTTTTATAAGCAAATTTTAAAAAAATATGACTTTCTTGCATTATGATGATCTATTATTGAAATTAAAAACTTTCCTGCATTATCCCAATTTATAAAAAAGAAGAAAAAAAATCATTCTATTTAGAAGCTATATATGATCTGATTTTCAAAAAAATATCATATGCTTATTAAAATTAAAACTAAATCAAAAAGTAAATAGTAACTTACTGCAAAGCGGAAATCAAAAAGATGACCATAGGGCAATCCGTAATATTTTCGTTCAATTTCTGCAGGAAATCGGAAGATGACCATAGGGCAATCCGTAATATAATCCTCCCAAGATGAACATAGGGCAATTATTCATATGGTTATTAAAATCAAAACTATCAAAACTAAAAAAAAGTACCTGCAAATAGATAATCCTCACAAGATGAACATAGGGCAATCCATAACATCTCGGATAATTTGTTCAGTTTCTGCAGGTTAAAGTTCGAAGATAAAAACATAATTAATAAAAAGATAATTAATAAATAATAATGAATAATAAACACCGTATGAACATCGTACCTTATTGCAAATATCATTTGCCCCAAAATGATCCAAAACCCTAATATTGTTCTTGAAATACATGAATGTAATCGATAAAATTATGAGGTTGATACGGAATTTAATTTTGCCCCAAAAAGATATATTCATTTTGATTGTTTTGATTCGAACCATTTGTTAGGGTTTATGATTTTGATGTAAAACTTTGTTGATTCTCCAAGAAATATGATTGAAATAAATTAATTGTGGATTTTGATTTTGATCCGATGGATGTTGGGTTTTGATTTGGTAATTAGGGAATTGGTTTTAGGATTTTTGGTGGGTGTGTGTTTTAGGATTTTAGGTTAGGTTTTGCATCCAGTGAGAATGGTGAATGGCGCCCAAAAATTATGGGCATTAATTGATTTTTTTGTTGAAACTCATTATAGGCCGTTGATTAAAAGGAATTACACGTGTCGAATTTAGAGCAATTTTGAGGTTAGAGATTGCTTTTCAAAAGCTTGTTTTATATAGTTAGGCTATGTTTGGCACACAAGATTGTTGAGAGATTATGCTTATTTTTTCAAAAAATAAGCTACTTAAAAAATAATCTTTGTTTGGCAGACATAACTTATAAGAGATTCTAAAAAAAATAATCTTTCATAATCTCTTAAAACCAAAGGTTACTTCATGTAGCTTATAAAAATAATCTCTTTTTATAATCTCCAGCACCAGCACCATCTCCAGCACAATCTCCAGTTCAAGCAACAGTTACTTTCGCCAAACATACCCTTAGTAGATTAATACATTTCTAAATATTAGAGTTAACCACGTTTTTGTCCTTGTGGTTTGTCGAATGTAACACTTTTAGTCTATTAGTTTGAAAAGTCTCAGATCCTGTCTTAAAATGAAACCCTTGTTGTTGTTGTTGTAAGCTGATGCATCAAAGAAAATAGAAACATTGTTTTCTAATCATCAACAATGCAAATTCTTCCAAAAAAATATAGTTAAGGAGGTGTTTGTTTAAGCTTATATGTGGCTTATGAGCTTATTTGTGTTTCGGCTTATATTTCATAAGCCCCAATTTTTCGGCTAATTTTGAGACTTGTAGGCTTATATAATAAACTTATATAAGCCCATAAGTCTAAAAAAAAACAAACTCTAACAGAAGCCACTTGTCCTACTTGATTAAACAAATCATACAACTGCAAATCCGATACATTTATTTTCAAATCTCCTACGTATAACGACGTCATTACAAAGATAACATAACCTTAAATAGACATGTGACTTATAAAGATGTGGTAGTGCTGTTTGGTCTCTTTTGTGGTCATTGTTACTACTAGTGGATCTATAGTCATACATAATAGAGTGACATGAAGGTAGGAGCAGCAACCCCGACACGCAAGCTCATCAACGACCACCACTCTCCCTGAGCTTCACCTACAATGCCAGTCATTCCCCATTTCTTCTTTTTCTAATTTTTAGTTCTATGTTTATGTTTTCAGATTTTGTAACACCAAAGATTTCTAGATTCATGTTTTAGTCAAGAAACTTACTGGGATTCTTCACAATATAATAGACGATAAGACGAATGAACCAAGTCAAATGGAACGAAGATTGTTCCGGTACGCGATCGAGGACCAGGATTGCGGTTTGTTAGGTGCCCTAAAATTTGGTTCGATGGGGGTAGGGATCGCTCAGTTCCTATATACATTGTAATTAATACATTTCTAAATATTAGAGTTAACCACGTTTTTGTCCTTGTGGTTTGTCGAATGTAACACTTTTAGTCTATTAGTTTGAAAAGTCTCGGATCCTGTCTTAAAATGAAACCCTTGTTGTTGTTGTTGTAAGCTGATGCATCAAAGAAAATAGAAACATTGTTTTCTAATCATCAACAGTGCAAATTCTTCCAAAAAAATATAGTTAAGGGGGTGTTTGTTTAAGCTTATATGTGGCTTATGAGCTTATTTGTGTTTCGGCTTATATTTCATAAGCCCCAATTTTTCGGCTAATTTTGAGACTTGTAGGCTTATATAATAAACTTATATAAGCCCATAAGTCTAAAAAAAACGAAAAATTAAGGCTTATGAAATATATTAATTACTAAAAGCCCATAAAAACATCAACCAATTTTATACCAAAAGACATCACAAAGATATAGTAATAATTACAAAAAAACCCTAAAAAAGTTGGTGATGTAGATTGTGTTGTTTAATGTTTATGATGTTGTTAATGATAGACTGGTAGTTGGCGACGACAGATATGGAGGTTGGTGATGGTGGTTGATTGATTATGATGGTGTTGTAGATGGGGGTCAGTTGGCGGTGATGGTGGGTAACAATATTAGAGGTGACGGGTGATGATATTGGTGGCAGGTCGGCGGTAGGATGGCCAGAATTTAAGTGAGGAATATGGAGTGGGGATGGCAAAAAAACCTGAACCTGACTTGAAAATCCGAAACCTGAACTAATTGGGGCGGGCATGCTTATTAGGTTACGAGGCGGGTTTGGGGCTTAAAGAGGAATTTTAGGCGGGTTTGGGGCGGCTAGCGGGGAATAACCCCGCCTGAATAATGTATACACATATACAAATATATCTATACTTATATAGTATTTTGTTAGTATTTACGTCATAAAAAAATACTGTATTTCTATAATATTGTTTTTTTGTTTTTTTCTCTCTAAATCTTTATAAGAGTAAAATTGTGGATTATAGAAATTTGTTTAATGTCATATTTTAAAGTTGTAATTTTTAGCAGTGTGATTTATCATTATTTATGTATAATACTATCATCGAAAACTTAATAAGCGTTGTTTGTAATTGATTATTAATAAGTACTTAGTTCTTCAAGTTATTGCTAACGCTCTAAAAATAATAATAAATGTGAAATGGTGCAGCTTTAGTACAAAATTGCATTATCTATACTATATATAAAGGAGAAACCCATATTTTTGAAAGCGAAAAATTAAGAAAACTATATACGGAAACTATGAACTTTTTATAACCCATATTTTTTTCATTCAGTATACATCATATTTAAGTCCCAAATTCTGAAACTTTTATTATTTTTCGTTTATAACCCATAAACTTTTTTTTTATCACTACAACTATCTACCACTATAAAATCCCGTTGCTATACAAGTACTCGTCTATTCAAAGTGAAAAATTAAGAAAACTATATATGAAAAATATAAACTTTTATTATTATTTTCGTTTAATTATAACCCATAACCCATATTATTTTCATTCGGTTTAAATCATGTTTAATCCCAAATTCTTAAACTTTTATTACTTTTCGTTTATAACCATAAACTTTTTTATGACTACAACTATTTGCCGCTATAAAATTTGTTGCTATGGACGGGTATTCGCCTAGTTTTATAAATGGACTATATTCATCATACTCGAAAAGCATGCCACTAAGAATATCAAATCACTAAAATAAAGTTCAAATGTATAGCAATACATAAAGAAAATAGACATTATTGTTAAGAAAAATTTCACATGTATTGCATTATGCTCAAATTTTACTTCTTCTGAAAATAATGCACATCACAGGCGCACGTTCTTGAGCATTTTTTCTATTTCTTCCTTGGACAAATTTCCACTATCAGCAATTATTATACTTTTTTTGTAACCCGTAGATTTCAACTCCGCCGATACATTCAGAATACCACTGGCATCAATGTTAAAGCAAACCTTCATCTTTTGTTGACCTGCAGGAGCTGGTGGAACACCTTTAAGAGAGAATTCATCAAGGAAAATGTTGTCTTTGGTTTTGGTGCTCTCACCCTGGTACACCTTGACAGATAAACTAGATTGGTTTTCATATGTTGTTTCATATTCGACTTCTTTTACAGTGGGTATTGGCGTGTTCCTTGGAATCACGACACTCATATATTCTCCCCTTACCCTGATGCCAAGGGACAAAGGGGTCACATCTAACAGTATTAATTCGTTCACATATTTATTGCCATTACCACTTAAGTTTGCAGCCTACACTGCTGCACCATAAGCTACAGCTTCATCAGCGTTTATACTCTTGCAAAGTGGTTTCCAATCAAAAAATTTCTTCAGCATTTGTTGTACCTTGGGGATCCGAGTCGACCCTCCAACAATAACTACGTCATCAATATCATTGATTTGCATATTCCCGTCGCTTCAACAATTTTCGACATGCTCTATGCACTTTCTAAAGAAACCTGCATTTAATTCCTCAAATTTTGCACGAGTGAATTTTAGCGAAAAATCAATTCCCTCGTACAAGGAATCAATTTCAATTGACGTTTGAGCAGTTGACGAAAGATCCCTCTTTGCTTTCTCACAAGCAACTCTTAACTTTCCCATTGCTTTTGCATTTTGACTGATATCTTTCTTATGTATTCTCTTGAATTCGTGTACACAGTGATTCACCATTGTCTTGTCAAAATCCTCTCCACCCAAATGAGTATCACCACCCACCGCTTTTACATCAATGGTACCCTCATTGGTGATAGTGAGAAGAGACACATCAAATGTTCCCCCTCCCATATCAAAGACGAAGACATTGGTGTGCTTTGGACCGTATTTGTCAGCACTCTTGTCTAGACCGTAGGCGATTGCAGCTGCTGTGGGCTCATTAACCAACCGCAAGACATTGAGGCCAGCCAGCATTCCAGCTTCCTTTGTTGCCTGTCGTTGCTTGTCACTGAAATATGCAGGGACGGTGATCACTGCATCTGTAACTTTTGTTCCAAGGTATGCTTCAGCAGCCTCTTTTAGATTCTTTATAATCATGGAAGATATTTCTTCGGGTGAGAATTCGGTGTCTTCGCCATTATGTTGAAGTGCTATCATTGGCTTATCGGCAGACCCTTCTATTACCTTAAATGGCCATGATTTTAGATCCTCCTGCACTGTTCTATCACTGAATCTGCTTCCAATTAAACGCTTCACATCTGAAATGTTTTAAAAGGAACAAGTACAGAAAATACATTGTTGTGCATCTTGGACTCTAAAAGGAAATGGTAAAGCTGAGAATTATATTTCAAAAAATATGCAGGTTGTTCAAAGTAACTTACCAAACACTGTATTAGTAGGGTTCCTGGTTATTTGGTTTTTGGCACCCTCGCCTACTAAAAGTTCTACATCATTAGAAGCTACACATGATGGTGTAATGCTGTTGCCCTGTTCGTTGGGAAGGATCTCAACACGGTTGTGCTGATTAAACCATGCAGCAACACACGAGTATGTTGTTCCAAGATCAATTCCAATTGCAGTTGCATGCACTTGTCTAGACATCTTAGAACACACAATTGAAAATAACTAAGGAATAGATGGAACGGATACTGATTGTAGGATATTAATGAAAGAACGAGAATATATATCAGAAACTGTGATTGCATCTACTAGTTTCTCTAGTTACTGAAACAATAATCAGCTGTACTAGTTTATATAACTAATTTTATTATGTTATTGGTATATAAATATGCTAGCGAACACGATTATCTTTTCATATTTGTAATAACTATTAATAGCACTCAGTCTAACAGAGCTGATGCAAACACAGTTGACATTCTCTGACTCCACTTGCTTAGTACTTTCCAAAATACTTATCAAAAATTAAAACAGGATATATTATTGACATACGACTGATTGGTGTCTGAAAAGCCAGATAACCGGAGGGTTATATAGCGCGTAGCAGAACAGATCAAAATCCATTATTTTTTGTACTATGTATAAGTTAATTTAATAGCTGTACTAATGAATGCTGGCGCCTATTTTTCATACATAATTCCAATTAATACTTAGTAAATTTAGCATTTTTTTTTTATAAAATCTAGAGTTGTATATAAAATAAAGATATTGAGCATTCATTCGTTTCTAAAAATGACACTGTAATCTGGATCATATTCTAAAATTTAGCCTGTTTTATGGTCAATAAACGTTTTTAATCTTTACCCAACTCATTAATCTGTGCCCATCTCATTTGAGTTTTCTTTCAAGTGCTCAATTTGAAAAGTTAGACCAATTAAGGGTGAGTCAAGCAAAAGGAGCTATTTTCATGCAAAGAAGAAGTTGGCAAGAGAGAAGCGAGGAAATTTACAAGAATATGTTGGAATTTTATACTCATGTCATACATATATAAATAAAAGCATCAAGTAAGCATAGCGGAAGCAATTAGGATCATATAATGCATAATTAATTAACCAAACATTAAAGGTAAACGTACCTTTTGATTCTAGCCCGAACAAGAATCAATAAGAGCAAATCTTCAATTCAAGAACCCTAATTAGGGTTTATATGGATTATAAGAATTACCCCTTACCTTTTTGTAATTCAATCCAAGAATCAAACAATAGTGTGTTTGATTCACGTTCTTGTACACACGTACTACTTCAAGTAAAAGTTTATGCAAGTAAATTCAAAACACAAAGCAAAAATCGAATCCCTAAAGTTAGGGATTGTTTGGTCGAATTTTGAGAGAAAAAAGAAAGAAAACACCAAGTTAATGTGTACAAGAGATAAGAAAACAATTAACCTTGGGTTTGTATATATAATGTGAGATTACTGGGAGTCCAAGGCACAAAGGAGGTGCCCTCCTTTGTGTGGCCGGTCCAATAGGAGTCCTCAAAGGGATTCCGGAACCTTCTTGACTTTCCAATAATTCACACAATATACTTTCCTTATTTTCGTCTAACTGTCGTTAGTCAATTCCGTTAAATACTAACGGTCGTTACTCGTATAGTGTTTATTAATAATTATACATAACATTTATAAATAATTATTCATTTACTCTTCATACATAAAGTGTACAATCCCGTGATCTCGAGTTCGATCCTAACACACACTATTAATTTATGTTCATAAAACTAACAGCTCCCACTTGGACATATCTTAATAGTGTGATCACATTCGGTTAGCGTCTTGCAACACACCGATGCCTCTTAGTACGAATCGAGTAAGGCTCCTGGAAAACCTTTTAATGATTTCTCATTATTATTATCCTTTTGTTTCTAATACCCGTTAATTAGGATACGGATCAAAGTCATTCCTTAATTAACCATTCTATTTCTCGTTGTTTGTGATTATCAAGATTACCAAATCATCTGAACATATTCAGGGAAGATCTTGGGCGTGCGCACGCAAACATCTTGACAACCCTACGAGGGGCCCAGCAGTATTAAACTTCAAAAATTAATTTGAAGGAACAAATTTTGTATTGACTACAAGCAAAACCCACGAACTTTGTAACAATTCCGAAAACAACCCTTATGACTACCAGTTACGTATAGCGTTAAGTTGTTTCACAAAAATGCACTACATTCATGACAGTTATCTTGTATCTCAAGTCTGAGGATAACTTCTTAGGATTTACTTAATGACAAGATCCATAAAATAATATCATGTAGTTGGGATAAGTCCTATATTCGGTATCATTGAATATCATCTGAAATGGCATGTCTACGCATCAATATACTTTTAAGTATATTACACCAAACTCAGATTTGTCTTAATTTAATAATATTCTCATATTATTAACTGACAACGGATAATTTAGAATAACATTTATTCACGGATTTAAACATGTAAATATAGGATACAATTTATTATTTAATGAAAACAAACGTACCAAGTATTTCAATTCTTTATAAATAATAATTGTTTAACATCCCTTTTCCAAATACTAAATAGATCAATGCATGATAACTCTAGTTGATGAATTATATCTCAATTAATGACATACATACTTGTTGACAAAACATAAATCATCCAACTTTGATCTATCAGAATTTTGAGAATACTTATTTAAGAATTCAACTAGTGAAGTTCTTGTGTGTGCATACTCAACTATTTTGATAATGTCACATAATATTTCATAAATTGTGTGTCATCCTTAACCACCAATTTATGACAATCAAACTTCTAAAACATTTTAAATTTTAAAGTATTCTTATTCTTTAATGTATAATGCAACTATACTTTTAGAAAGCACAACTAGTACATATAGCTAAGGATGAAATCCTTACCATGACTAGTATTGAGTGTCATCTTAATTTTATTAGCATTATTGTATGCAAACAACAACATGCTATTTAAAATTCCCGTAAACAATAATATATCTATTGTGTAATGTTTGATGCCTTCCAAACATTCAAGTTTGTCAGCAATGACAATTTTCACAACTTTTTAAAAAATTGATCATCTATAGAATCTGGAAGCTATTCTAGGCTGAGGATGTGATTCTATATCCAAATATATTCTTTTAGAATATTTATTACACAAGTTATCTAATAACTTTCAATTAGATATCAATCTTGTCAAATCATCTTATATTTAAGCATGATACAACAATAACATGATGTATATGAAAAATCCTTGAGNGCAAAAAATCGAATCCCTAAAGTTAGGGATTGTTTGGTCGAATTTTGAGAGAAAAAAGAAAGAAAAAACCAAGTTAATGTGTACAAGAGATAAGAAAACAATTAACCTTGGGTTTGTATATATAGTGTGAGATTACTGGGAGTCCAAGGCACAAAGGAGGTGCCCTCCTTTGTGTGGCCGGTCCAATAGGAGTCCCCAAAGGGATTCCGGAACCTTCTTGACTTTCCAATAATTCACACAATATACTTTCCTTATTTTCGTCTAACGGTCGTTAGTCAATTCCGTTAAATACTAACGGTCGTTACTCGTATAGTGTTTATTAATAATTACGTATAGTGTTTATTAATAATTATACATAACATTTATAAATAATTATTCATTTACTCTTCATACGTAAAGTGTGCAATCCCGTGATCTCGAGTTCGATCCTAACACACACTATTAATTTATGTTCATAAAACTAACAGCTCCCACTTGGACATATCTTAATAGTGTGATCACATTCGGTTAGCGTCTTGCAACACACCGATGCCTCTTAGTATGAATCGAGTAAGGCTCCTGGAAAACCTTTTAATGATTTCTCATTATTATTATCCTTTTGTTTCTAATACCACATTAATAAGGATACGGATCAAAGTCATTCCTTAATTAACCATTCTGTTTCTCGTTATTTGTGATTATCAAGATTACCAAATCATCTGAACATATTCAGGGAAGATCTTGGGCGTGCGCACGCAAACATCTTGACAACCCTACGAGGGGCCCAGCAGTATTAAACTTCAAAAATTAATTTGAAGGAACAAATTCTGTATTGACTACAAGCAAAACCCACGAACTTTGTAACAATTCCGAAAACAACCCTTATGACTACCAGTTACGTATAGCGTTAAGTTGTTTCACAAAAATGCACTACATTCATGACAGTTATCTTGTATCTCAAGTCTGAGGATAACTTCTTAGGATTTACTTAATGACAAGATCCATAAAATAACATCATGTAGTTGGGATAAGTCCTATATTCGGTATCATTGAATATCATCTGAAATGGCATGTCTACGCATCAATATACTTTTAAGTATATTACACCAAACTCAGATTTGTCTTAATTTAATAATATTCTCATATTATTAACCGACAACGGACAATTTAGAATAACATTTATTCACGGATTTAAACATGTAAATATAGGATACAATTTATTATTTAAGGAAAACAAACGTACCAAGTATTTCAATTCTTTATAAATAATAATTGTTTAACATCCCTTTTCCAAATACTAAATAGATCAATGCATGATAACTTTAGTTGATGAATTATATCTCAATTAATGACATACATACTTGTTGACAAAACATAAATCATCCAACTTTGATCTATCAGAATTTTGAGAATACTTATTTAAGAATTCAACTAGTGAAGTTCTTGTGTGTGCATACTCAACTATTTTGATAATGTCACATAATATTTCATAAATTGTGTGTCATCCTTAACCACCAATTTATGACAATCAAACTTCTAAAACATTTTAAAGTTTAAAGTATTCTTATTCTTTAATGTATAATGAAACTATACTTTTAGAAAGCACAACTAGTACATATGGCTAAGGATGAAATCCTTACCATGACTAGTATTAAGTGTCATCTCAATTTTATTAGCATTATTGTATGCAAACAACAATATGCTATTTAAAATTCTCGTAAACAATAATATATCTATTGTGTAATGTTTGATGCCTTCCAAACATTCAAGTTTGTCAGCAATGACAATTTTCACAACTTTTTGAAAAATTGATCATCTATAGAATCTGGAAGCTATTCCAGGCTGAGGATGTGATTCTATATCCAAATATATTCTTTTAAAATATTTATTACACAAGTTATCTAATAACTTTCAATTAGATATCAATCTTGTCAAATCATCTTATATTTAAGCATGATACAACAATAACATGATGTATATGAAAAATCCTTGAGTCATACTTAGATTTTACATATCCATTTAGATTATCTAAATGATATATCATGTTCTATTAGATTCATTTACCGCACATGTTTATTAAATGATAAACATTCCAAGGTTGTATGTCATATTTTCTAAATCTTCAAGTAAAGTTTCATTCCAAACTACGACTTAACATTTTACTTATATGGAATGTTACTTCTTATATATTTTACAACATATATGATTTAGGAAATTAAACATAATACTCCCACTAGCTTTTAGGAATACTTAGAAATTATCTTATTTTAATTATAAATCAAAACATAGATTAAATAATTAAACATAAGAATAATCTCCTAGATGCATGCATTTATCCATTTATGGATTATTGCACTTTGTACACTTCCAAAGATTTATTTTGAATTCATAACTCCTTTTGATTACTTATCGTCCTCGCTCAAGTAATCTCTCAAGAAAGAGTTTTGATATTCCATTGTCATTTTCATATTAATGAAAATATGACAATCATAATCTTTATATATTTAATGTGTTTAGGATAGAATATTCAATCACAGTTAATTACTTAAATGTGATTAATAATCTTGTCATAAGACATGCATTAAATACGTGTACAATATTGTTCATATGATTTCTATCCAAAGATTTAAACGACAAGGGTTACCTTATCTTTGAAGAAACTCATCTTCATTTTCTAGTCTAACTATTAAGATAAACCAAGTGTCAAAATTGATTATCTTTACGGACAACATCTTAATCATTCATAGCATGTGTACTTTACCCAATTCTATATTTGGTAATGTATCATAAAATAATTCTCAACATATTAATCAAATGTCTGAGATATCATTGCGGATCTATGAATGATAATTCCATCATCTTGAAGTTTAACATTTTCATGTCTAACCTCATTATGAAACTTACTAGTTTATTTTAGAAGATTATGTATCTTGTAATTTTATTCTTTAAAGATCAAAACTCCCACTTGCTTTTAGTAATTTAAAGACTATCTATAAATACTTAGCAAATAGAGCAACAATACAATGTTCTCTTTTGGGATATTACAAATACATATTGATAGTTTCTGACTTTTCTTTGTTAACAACCTCTTCATAAGCAGTTGAACAAATTCAGAACTTCAATTTAAGACTTAATGTGATTCATCACATTCCATCATATGATGATGTCTTATTAATCTTCTAGGTTGGAGTCTTATTGAGTATTTTGAATCCATACTCAATTTTCTAACCTTGATAACTTTTGGAAGAAAAGAAGTCATAGTTATCTTTAATCAAACAATTATAACAAGAGTTTGATTTTTCTAACTGAACATACCAAAAACATTTTGTATTTCATTAGGATTAATATTGTAAGACAATCTAACAATATTTAAGATAACCATATTCCTTTTGGCTTGTCTATTTACCAACTAATTCCTTTTAATGGTATAATAGTATTTTCAAGCCAATTACATGCTTTATAACATAAGTACTTTTGACAAAGTCACTTCATGTCTATGTCTCTACAAGAAAACATAAACTGTTATAATCCCACTATACGTTATAAGTCACATAACAATTTAATGACTTCATGTATATGTCTTAATTAAAAAAACATAACAACATAACGTCTTACTTTATTATAAGTCTAATTGAAAGACTTTATGATTATATCTTTACAATGAAACATAAACATGTTAAATAAAGTAATTATGAACACCATCTCTTGGTTTCAATAGTATTTTCAAGTTAATTTATTACTTCACAATAATGTAAAACAACATTATTTCTTCATTTATTTATGTCATTCAAAGAACACATAAATATTTAGATTGAAGTAGCATTAGATTACTTTATTAATTTATGTCATTCCAAGAATTCATAAATATACAAATTAAAGTAATCTTGATATCATATTGACACATGTTCAAATAGGTATCTAATTTAGAAACTGCAAATAACATAATTCCATTACATCAGTTGATCTGCTAGTAATGAAAGTATGAATTTACCTTTTCATTGTAATCTAGCCAAGCTCTCACATGACGTAAATTACAACTTCAAGTGTTTCTTAAATTAGATGTGTTATAAACCCTATTATAACGTTAGTCTCTTACCTTACAGTCAAGAGAATCCTTTAAATCATATCTTTATGAGTTGTTTCTTGCACACAATTAAATATAACAATTCTCCCACTTGTGCATGTAACAACCTCATATAGTTGATAAACAACACTCCATGCGTTTGTTTATGTGATCAATATGATTGTGTCATAGATTTCAGCATAACAAGTAGATGCAGAACAACAATGTCTAGTGAGGAAACGTACAAGACTAACCTTAATAGTATGAGTGTCTACTTTTGGAAAGTAATTATCTTTAGCTACCAAGATGTCAAAACTTGTAAGTCCCACTGAATTAAAGATCATTACAATAATTTCTTACTCAGTAATAAGTACACAATACTCCCACTGAATTTGACAACATTGTAAGTGTTTCATATTCAATGAAAGAAAATAGTGTGTTTTTATCTTTCCAACACCTTTGAATGTTCATACGTAACAATTACTTATGCATTAAAGTGTGCATTCTACTACGTTAATGATGGAATAACCATTAATGCTATTAACTTGAAAAATTGGGCATGCAATTTTTTTCCTTAACAGGTCTACCATCCCACAACGTATGTAGATCCTATAAATGGTCAGAACAAAACAACTAGATAAATATACTAGTTTGTCTTTTACCATTTTGCGGTAATTAATCTAGCTTCTAACTTTAATAACTCATAAAGTTCTAGTTAACCAAATATCATATTTTTTATTAAGAATTTAATCACCAAATGAGGTGATGAAATCTTTATAGAAAATACTATTAAATTTTGCCATGAGTTATATATTAGAATTTAGACATATCTAATATTCCTATTATCCTTTCTCATTCATGAAAAGGAATAGGATTGTGTCTCACTCTTCTTTCATAGAAAGGAGACTTCCTTTGTCTTTGAAGTAAATTTTTCTNGCTAAACATGCATGTTTTCATTGATTCCACATAACAATTATTGCATATTGTCACAAGAACGTTTACTTAAACACATAAACATGTTTCTTAGGGTTTCTAATCAAATTTAAAGATCAAAATCCAAAAACCCTAAAATTTAAAAAAAAAATCGATTTATATAAAAATTAGGTTTTTGATTTTTATTAAACCCTAAATCTAAAAACATGCATAAAACCAAACAAAATTCGTTTTTTTATGTGTTTTGGTAATTAATTACACATTATAACGGCTCATGATGCCACTGTTGGAATTTTATACTCATGTCATACATATATAAATAAAAGCATCAAGTAAGCATAGCGGAAGCAATTAGGATCATATAATGCATAATTAATTAACCAAACATTAAAGGTAAACGTACCTTTTGATTCTAGCCCGAACAAAAATCAATAAGAGCAAATCTTCAATTCAAGAACCCTACTTAGGGTTTATATGGATTATAAGAATTACCCCTTACCTTTTTGTAATTCAATCCAAGAATAAAAACAATAGTGTGTTTGATTCACGTTCTTGTACACACGTACTACTTCAACTAAAAGTTTATGCAAGTAAATTGAAAACACAAAGCAAAAATCGAATCCCTAAAGTTAGGGATTGTTTGGTCGAATTTTGAGAGAAAAAAGAAAGAAAACACCAAGTTAATGTGTACAAGAGATAAGAAAACAATTAACCTTGGGTTTGTATATATAGTGTGAGATTACTTGGAGTCCAAGGCACTAAGGAGGTGCCCTCCTTTGTGTGGCCGGTCCAATAGGAGTCCCCAAAGGGATTCCGGAACCTTCTTGACTTTCCAATAATTCACACAATATACTTTCCTTATTTTCGTCTAACGGTCGTTAGTCAATTCCGTTAAATACTAACGGTCGTTACTCGTATTTTGTTTATTAATAATTATACATAACATTTATAAATAATTATTCATTTACTCTTCATACGTAAAGTGTCCAATCCCGTGATCTCGAGTTCGATCCTAACACACACTATTAATTTATGTTCATAAAACTAACAGAATAAGTAGATGGCGGGAGCAACAGTGTCATTTTGGCACATCTTGTGTGTCTTGTTGACAATTAAAGTCTGACAATGCTAATTGTCTTTGGAAGTAGAAGCTTGTTTATCTTGTTAATACATTTAGTTATTATGACTGTCTCATGTCAGCACATCTAAAGGTTAGTTATACGGTATGTTACATTATTATATATATTCAAGAAAGTCATGTGCAATGTGAGTCAAGCGAGAGCTAATATGATCACTAAACTGTGATTTCATCTTACTTTGCAAGTAGTGGAAACTGTTGGAATATGTGAATAATATAAAACTAATAAACATATAAACATCTAAGAGTACGCAGTGGAATAGATCAAATACAAATAATTAATTAACCAAAACATAAAAGGAAATGCGTACCTATTGATTGCTTCCAAGAACAAGAACTTATAAACCCTAGGAGAGGGAATATANGAGAATATAGGGAACGACTAGGGAAGTCGAATGGGGCGAAAACACCTTAGCAAAAGTATGCTAAATCTTCGTTCTCACACACACGTACTACTAGCGCTTCAATAAGAAAAGCTAGATTCTTCACGAACAAAATAAAACTAGAAGTGAGCCTTTTCAAAATCGATTAAGCTTCCCACTAGGATGCCTTGATCGATTTCTCTATAGCTCAAGGAGAAGAGAAAGACTTGTGATTCTTAGAATCAAGGGATGAATGAGAATGAAAGAGATGGTCTCTTTATATAGGAGTAGGGTAGCTTGGAAACAAAGCCAACCCCCCCAAAGGCCCTAGGGTGGCCGGCCATACCATGCCCAAGCCCAACCCGAAACCTTCTTTCTCTCTTTGCAATTCTAGTCCTTCTAGTTTTGTCTAACGGTCGTTAGTTACCGTTAAGTTCTTGTTTCGTGAATTAAATAATTATTCATAACAAAATATAATAATTATTAATTATTGAAACTCATACGTAAAGTGTGCAATCCCGAAATCTCGTGTTCGAGTCCGGACATATTCATTAATTTTATCCGTTAAAACTTACGGAAACTTCATCATCTCTTCTAGACACCAATTCAGTTATATCAATGTATATATGATCACCACTCTGTGATGTAATTATATCAACAGTTCGTCAAAGCTAGACATTGTTAACATTTTGGCTTCTCTGATTTTCAGAGACTAACTATCTTTAATTTCATATATATGTGATCCCATGAAAGTTATGAAACAGTATTATAAGTTGCAATGGGTAGTATATAACCCAGTGGGGCAGATGAATGTCAACTGTCTCTAAATCAACTATCTTAGACTAAGTGCTACAAAATTGCAATTAGATTTTAAAATACGAAGTCCATTGCCATAAATTATTTCGCCAACATGATTAAATGAATCCAACTTGACTAATTATTTTTTCAGAATCATTGGAAGTACTATATATGTAGATAATATAGTTGACTCTATGTACTCAACTTGACATATTATTAATTCAGCGACAACGAAAAAGAGTTAGATGTAACTATAGTTTCTATTTTCCTTTTTCTTTTCTTTTTTTTCCCCCGATCAGCATCACTATCTTTTTTGCTGTCTTAATTCCTGGTTATCTGTCTTGAGCAACGTATCTTGAAATGTCTAAAAGTAACAAAGCAATCGCAGTTGGTATTGATCTTGGAACAACATACTCTTGTGTTTCTGTGTGGTTTGATCAGCACAACCGTGTTGAGATCATTCCTAACGAACAGGGTAACAACATCACACCATCATGAGTAGCTTCTAATGAAACAGAACTCCTAGTGGGTGAAAGTGCCAAAAATCAAATAACCAAGAACCCTACCAACACGGTTTTTGGTAAGTTGTTCGATACTCACATCATTGGTAAATACTTAGAACCTAGCTTTACCTTTCATTTAGCATCCATCTTGTTATGTAATAAACTACCTTTCATAACTTTTGTCGGTTGTTAATTTGCAGATGTTAAGCGGTTAATTGGAAACAGATTTAGTGATATCATATCGCACAAGGACATACAATTATGGCCTTTTAAGGTGATAGAAGGGTCTGGTGATAAGCCATTGATTGTACTTGAACATAGTGGCAAAAAAAAGGAATTTTCTGCTGAAGAAATATCCTCCATGTTTCTAAAATGTTTGAAAGAAGCTGCTGAAACATATCTTGGAACAACAGTTATAGATGCTGTCATTACCGTCCCTGCATATTTTAGTGACAAGCAACGGCAGGCAACAAAGGATGCTGGTGTGCTGGCAGGCCTTAACGTGTTGCGCTTGATTAGTGAGCCCACAGCAGCTGCAATTGCCTACGGTCTAGACAAAATTACTGAAACAAATCAGCTAAAGGAGAAAAATGTCTTCGTTTTTGATTTGGGTGGGGGAACATTCGATGTGTCACTTCTAACTATCAGCATGGAGGGTACCATAAGTGTTAAAGCAGTCGGTGGTGACACTCATTTGGGTGGTGAGGATTTTGACAAGGCGATGGTTATTTATTGTGTGCAAGAATTCAAAAAAAGACAAACAAAGGATATCAGTAAAAATGCATGAGCAAATTGAAAGTTGCGTGTGAGAAAGCCAAGAGAGATTTGTCATCTACAACTCAAACCACGATTGAAATTGATTCCTTGTATGAGGGAATTGATTTCTCAATGAAATTTACTCGTGCAAAATTCGTAGAGCTAAATGCTGGTTTCTTTAATAAGTGTATTGAGCATGTCGAGAAATGTTTGACAGATGGAAATATGGACATGCTTGATGTTGACGATATAGTTATTGTTGGTGGTTCAACTCGGATTCCCGAGGTACAGGAAATGCTCAGTGAGCTTTTTTACTGGAAACGACTTTACAAAGGCATCAATGCAGATGAAGCTGTTGCTTATGGAGCAGCAGTCTTAGCTGCAAACTTAAGTGGTAATGGCAGTAAAGCTGTGAAGGGTTTGGTCCTTTTAGATGTGACCCCTCTTTCACTTGGTGTTGAGGTCACAGTAGATAAAAAGATGAGTATTCTGATCCCGAGAAACACACCCATTCCTACCACCAAAGAAGATATTTTTCACACAACTGTTGATAACCAAGTTAGTATGCCAATCAGAGTGTTTCAAGGTGAGAGCAGCCAAACTAAGGACAACATATTTCTCGACGAATTCAACCTTTATGGTGTTCCACCAGCCCCTAAAGGTGACCAAAAGGTGAAGGTTTGCTTTAGCATAGACGCCAATGGTATTCTTAATGTCTCAGCAGAGTTGGAATCCACAGGTACTAAGAAAAGTATTGTAATTGCTGGAAGTGGAAAATTGTCACGAGATGACATCGAAAAGATGCTGAAAAAGGTCAGCTACAGAGTCTAGTGTTACCATAAGGAGTTAAGTGAGAACATCCATAATGTTTCTACTTGTACAATCTTTCAGATTATTAACTGTTATTATTTTACTAATTATAATTGTGATTAATTTCAAATTTAAACATTCCATCAACTAACTTTTCCATTCCAGAATCTAATATATGATGTTTAGTAGTAACCTCTATATTTTTGTATCTTTTCTTATTCAACGCAAGGCTTATGCAGCTACTTTTTGGTCACGTATACAACATTTTTCATTTGACAGGTGAAGACCACATCAGAAAGACCTAATTCATGCATCATTAGCTTAAAGTCACCATGTGATTTCAGAGGTACTAAAGAAAGCTATTTTAAAGAATCAATTGAAAGAGGTTCTCTTGTACACATATCTTGTTTTAATGGAGGCCATTTTAGTCCTATATGTCTTCATTGGTCTTTGATGCTCAAAGTAGACTTTGAGAAGGCCTTTGATACCTTAAATTGGTCATTCTTGGATTCTACTATGTCTCAAATGGGATTTAGCCATAAGTGGAGGAAATGGATCCATTCATGCCTTGATTCGGCATTCGCTTCGATTCTCATTAATGGGTCACCTACTTCAGAATAAGTTACATCGTGGTCTTCGCCAAGGTGACCCACTTTCTCCACTTCTTTTCATTTTAGCAATCGAGGCTCTTAATGTAGCCTCTATTGAAGCTAAAAATAAAAACTTCTTCCATGGAATAGAAGTAGGAGTTGATAAGGTCCATGTTTCTCACCTCCATTTTGCGGATGATGCACATGTATATTGGGTGATGGTCTAAGCCTAAGTATTGAGAACTTGTCTAGAATCCTGCACTGTGCTTCGCATCTAGCATCCGGCCCTCCCAAAGTTAACTTCCAACAAGGAGTAAACTCTTTGGGCATTGGGTACCTACTCAACTTGAGCTCAACTCCTTTTGCTCCCGCTACGGTGTGTTCCCCTTCACTGCATTCCCCATGTGAGCTTACTTGGGTCTTCCCATTTGGCGCTCAAACAGTGGGCAAGATGTGCAAAATGGGACCCCTCTAA
>LBNU01038616.1:64163-81191 GCA_014162995.1 Artemisia annua
CTGTCAAGGCATTGATTGTCTTGTAAATATATTGAATTACACACTAATACGGTACCTGATCCATGTACTGCAATGTGAATCCTATTTGTGGTATGGGAATAAAAATCAATACAACTCCATTAAAAAAAACAGTAGACTGTAAATGTATGCTCAGTGAAAATAACTATAATCAGTACAAAAGACTAAATGTTCGCCAGAATCTTGAGAAGTGCACCCACAACATTCAAGTGTCTAAAATGGTTGGTAAGGTGTCGCATAAGTCATAATCCAAGATTTTTAAGGCATATGCCACACTTTATGAGCGTTGCCCTTTGCTGATTTTGTAGTAGTGTGCTTAACAAAACCCTGCATTCACTTCAAGGCAAAGCTTGACCAAGACTAATTAAGCGGCTGCTCAAAGGCAGCCAGTCATTTTGCTGATCAACACTATATGATCTCAACGGCAGTCCACGGCATCCTGGAACACGTACACCGGAAACAAAAATAGTAATAATTAAGTTACTGAATTGCTATATGGTGTTCTCTATGTTAGCAAAAAAACGCAAATTTCTCTCTATATTAGATGTTAATTAATTTTGTATTGGCCTCTCTGTATCATTATCCTAAATTGTGTTTTGACTGCTACTTGTAGAGTTGTAGTCTCAACCACAACAGTGTATGTGCCCGTCAAAGATGCTCCTTCTTACAGCTGCATTATTCTCTTTTCATATTGTGGACCAAAACCTGAATGGAGATACATATTCTAAGAGAAATTAGGGGCATAAGTTGAAGAAGTCTGATTCCCGAACCAACATGTAAGTTAATAATTATGGATATATAAAAGACATGATAGCAACTAAACACTAAATTTTGTTAACAACTTGCCTTTTTATACGAATCATTGACAAAAATTACAATAATAACAACTTGTCATTAACACATTCAAACGACGAAACTACCCAAGTACCAACCGTGCTAAGCTTTGCAAGATAAGTAGACTTGAAATGTCAATACATAATAAGCCATTATAATCACCTTACAACCTCAAGAGAAAATATAACAGGTGATGCCACTAATACATATATAAAACTTCATATCTTGAGGACCAAGTATCCAAGCAAGATGCATACTTAACTACAACAAATACATAGATGCAAGCACCCCGTTATCTTATAAAAAGAATCGATATTCAAGGTATATATATATATGCATTTTCACATTCTAAAACTAGCTTCGATATGATCATGCTTCATTAAATTTGTGACTTACATCTTATATTTACTTGGGATATGCTGTCAGAAACAGGATACAGGTATGGAGATATCTCATCCAAGCCATCAACACAGACTTGTACTAAAATATGCCAAGTGCCCTTATTACTGCTGGGGGTGTGACCAGCTAGGATTCGGATTGAGTTACATATGCAAAAAAAGTGGCTGCAACTTTTTTCTTCACGAGCAGTGTGGTAAACCACGATCCCCAATCGATTATCCATTTTCCAAAAAGTGTGTTCTCAAATTTCGGGATGGGGGACCTGGAGAAGGTTCTGCATGTGATGCATGCGGCAAGAAAATCAAAAGGTTTCACTACAGATGTTTATGCACATTTCAGAAGCGTCATTTGCACCCATCTTGTCTTGGTCATCAAAAAACCTTAGAAGCTGCGCATGGCCTTACGTTGAACCTAGCGAATTCAGCCACAACAAAGTGTTTGCACTGTGGGACTAAAAATCTTTGGTCCAAGGTCCGTGGGTGGGCTTATGTTTCTTCATGTGAAAGTTATTGTTATCATGTTTCATGTGTGAGGGAAATCATTAATAAGAACTGGAGATATGGGTTTTTCTCCGGCAAAAGTGATCCTTTTCAGACTATTAAAGAACAGTTTCCAGAAGATATGGATAAGATGCATCATCTAGTCGTGGCTAAGAGGAAGGAGAAACCGACCAGGAAGAAGGCGACTCTGATTCTTAGCTGCATATTTAATATGATTACGGGAAACCCTTTGGGTCTTATTGGTGCAGCTCAATCATATTTCAGTAACTAATCCCTCGCATCCCGTGCCTTCACTTTGTTCTAAGCTATTTAAGAATAATGCTTGATTGCTATAGTTTTATGGATAATGGTGTTTTGCAAGTTTTTCAAGATCTATTTCTTAATCAGCATCGTTTTGTCTTTGCAAGATCGAGATTGTAACATCGGATTAGGATCTTAAGATCCTACTATAATGTCATTTTCTTAATAGTTTTTATTATACAAATCTACAAACTATTATATATCATAAACACAAAATTATNGCTCTTATTGGATTTGTTGTGTCTTTTAGTTTAACATTTGATAGCAAAACTTTAAACAATTTAGTCTCATTATTTAATTTTTTTTTTAACAATTTTGACACGTGTTCTTTTAACCATTTTTATTCACAAAACAAATTTTAGCATATGTCCATATAATGTGAGAAACGAATTTAAGAAATTTTGTTTTAGTCAGGAAAGATTTAACATTTAGTTTTCTCTATACATCTTAATAAAAATAAGAGTTAATTACTTAAATCGTCCCCGTGGTTTGTCGGGTATAACGAAATTGGTCCCGAAACTTTTTTTTATGGATCCTCTCCCTGTGGTTTTGACCTATAACGGGCTTGGTCACTTAAACCCAACTTTATTAGTTTGACTGTTAAGTGGAAGGCTATTTTAGCCGTTTCATATACTTTTTTTATAGTAAACCAAAAAATTTTAAAACCTATAACCTTTTCGTTCCATTTTTCATACAACCACATATCTCTAAAATCGTATCCCACTCTTTGTCTCTTGGATGTTCCTAATCTCAGCCATCACCATTTTTTCCGGCAGCTCAACGACAACAACCACACATGTACAAGTGTGTTAAATGGTATAAACTGCCACACACAAAACACAACCCATTTTTTGTGTGTTATTATTATTTTTTTTATATATTATTATTTTTATATAACATTATTATTATTATTATTATTATTATTATTATTATTATTATTATTATTATTATTATTATAACATCACTTTATTAGAAACTTATAGGATTTACAAGAAATTAGTGGGGAGCCAAGACACTATCTGAGCCCCCACTCCTCTAGCTATAGCAAAACTAATCCTATTAAATATATGTACAGCAGCACGTGCTCCAATATCTTGAGTCACAGAGAACTTTCGGATTCGCTTCAATAATGTCACCGCATCCTTCTCAAGTTCACCAAAAGAAGAGAAAGAGAAGGGGAGAAACTCATATCCAATATTCGCGCACCTAGCCTCATATTTGATGCGTTTACGTTGTGTCGCCTCAATCACCGCACGACCCGACACAAAATCAACCATACCCGTTTGTGTCAAAGGCGATGACACTGTCAAATCAACACATACATCAAGCCCTCCGTCCCATGAGTAGAGCAACATATCAGCTGGACGTAAGGGTTTGTCTCTTTCCCCACTAAGCCCAATATCAACCTCTTTACGAGCCGAAATCCCGGACCGGGAACGTATGTCAACAAGAACATCACGCACCACGTTATGCCGATGTTTAATACCAATAATACCATAGCACGATACAGCATGGTCCCCATAATATATCCCCAGTAAAGACCCTAGAACAAGCTGAGCATGGCATCTGAACAGAGAACAAAGGAACACCTAGTTGATAGCATAATACACACCGGTAGGTCCTAGCATTCATAGTCTGTCCCAACCCCAATATCGGAACCACCCTAAGCCAATCCGAAGTGTAGCCCTCCATTTGTGATTTCCATAATGCCATCTGTCGAGTAGATAAGGAAAAAGTAGATTCGGCTGTTTGGGTAACACGTGTGAAATATATATCTTCCAATTTCTTCATGAGTTGTGTTAGGTCACCATATTAGTAAACACAAGTATTCAAATGAGAGAAATGAGATGAGAATTAGACTTGGTTGATTAATAACAATATGAAAGATGAAAGAACAAGAGTTTCCTTAAGATATGAAATTAACCAACAAGAGAAAGGATTACATAGAGGTCCTATTTATAGGATGGGAGCTAGGGCAACACGCCTAGTCCTTCCTTTCTCTTAAACGTTTGGGCTTTAGGCCCATTGGACTTTAACTNATTCATAGTCTATCCCAACCCCGATATCGGAACCACCCTAAGCCAATCCGAAGTGTAGCCCTCCATTTGTGATTTCCATAATGCCATCTGTCGAGTAGATAAGGAAAAAGTAGATTCGGCTGTTTGGGTAACACGTGTGAAATATATATCTGCCAATTTCTTCATGAGTTGGTAAAACAAACCCAAAATCCGTGTGTTTGCTTGTGTGTGTGGTGCAAATCTGTTTGTATGTGTTCGTTTGTGTGCGTTAGTTTCCTCCGCTACCATCCACAACGACCACAGTCGTCAGAGAGATCATCGGAATAAATCTATGGCTGACTTTTTTTTAAAGTTGTATATTTTGGTGGGTTGATTATTTTATATGTTTTGTTTGGGGTTTACTTGGTTTGAAGGTTAAAAATAAGGTTTAGCTGATTTAGTGGGTTTTGATAAATGGGTGTTTAAATACATGTGTTTGGTTTGTAAAGTAGTACAAATGGATGGTGGTCGAAATTTATGGCTGTTGCATGAAAGAGTGGGTTAAAGAAGAAGAGATGAATCAGGTTAAAGAAGGGTCAGAATTTATGTTAGTTATGTGTTTAAATTAGATTAGGCCCTTTTTTTGTTATTTTTATATGTAGTAAGTTTGAGATTGATGTTAATGTGTTTCAGATTTGAATATAAATATTAAAAATATTAATAGATTCATGTGACGTTATATTTTTTTATGATTTTGAGTTCTTTATATTACAATTCAAGAAAATCTTAGAGGAAGAAGATGGTCTTGAAATTTTGATGAAAGAAAATGGTTTTATTATTCTTTTTAAAAAATAAAAGAGGGCAATTTTGTCATTTCACTTATTTGGGCATGGGTTTTAGCGGTCAAACAAATGGAAATATTGGTCAAGGGACCAAACCCGTTAGTGGTTAAAACCACAGGGAGAGGATCCGTGAAAAAAAAAGGTTTAGGGACCAATTTCGTTATAACCGAAAAACAGCAGGGACGATTTAAGTAATTAACTCTAAAAATAATTAATTCAATTTTACTATAAATAAGGAAGGATTTAGTTTTCACTTATTTCAAAAACTCCCGATTGGGATATAAAGCTACAAATTACAATTATTTCAAAAACTCCCAATAAGGAAGGATTTAGTTTTCAACTTTGTTTGGTGTGATGATTTGGGTTTTGCTTCTTGTAGTTATGATGTGGTCAATTATAGTATATTTATTTTCAAAGAAATACAAGTGGTATATGTATTTCCCTGGTCGTTTCGTCCAAGTGAAGTGTGAATTGAACTCGTGATTCGGTTCGTCAATAAATGTGATGAATAGTGAGAGATAATAGAAATTTTGGAGTTTTAAGACTAAAATTGTAAAGCATCAACTAAAAAGCAACTAAATAAGCTCATAAAACAAGCATATAAAGCACAAATAAATGCAATCTAATCTAAAAGCGCGTAAGTATATAGATTTGATTAATTAAAATGCTAATTAATAAAGCAAAGATAATAAAACTAGTAGCAAGTAAATAATCTAAAATTAATTATTATACTACTAATTATACTAATACTAGCTTATAGACCCGTTAACACCGGATCATTTTTTAAAGAGATATAGAAATGAGATGATAAGAAAAAGCATTAAAGTCAATTTGTTCCATTTAAAATATGAAACAAAGAAAGAGACTATGCGGCGATTAAAATATAAGAAATGGATTATGTTACAATTACACAAACAAACGTCCAACCTTGGTGTCTCCAAAACTTTTTTTTTGAGTAGCAAAATATGTGTGTGACCGCCTATCGATTTACAACCAACGTGTAAGTGTGTTCCATTTAGAATATGAAACAAATAATGCTCGTGCTTCAGGGCGCTTGTACAAAACCTTATTTTATTAGATAGTATAGATAATTGCTTAAAGACCCGTGGATTCACATGATTTTTAAAGAAATATGAAAATAAGATAATAAGAAAACAGCAAACGTAAACATTTCATTACTATATGAAAGAAACAATAAGATAATACGTGAATTATTCGATAATCAATTGAGTTTGTAACAATTAAAATAATAAACGTCCATGTATAGTCGTCTCCAAATTTGACGGTCTTGAATAGCTAATAACGTATATGAGCGCTACTCAATTTAATAGCAAATGTCCATTCCGTGCACACGTAGTAGTCCATAGAAAATGTAAGTAAAAGTAAGTTGTGATTCATAATATATCTAACGCTTATATTCAAAATCACTTGATCTACTACAACCCGTTTCGTTACAGTTAAATATCTTACGTTTATATTCAAAATCACTTAAGCACTCCTACAACCTATATCATTACAGCTAAGTATCTAACGCTTATATTCTAAATCATTTAATCACCCTTCACATAGACACACCCCTAAATACGATGGTAGATCTTATTATTTGATTCTTGGTCTTTATAGTTGTTCTGATTCTTGACCCATATAACAAAACAGGTATGCAATAAAATTATAACTAAACATAAAGTATTCAAATACATTTAGGTAAATTATATCTAAATCATTTAATACTCTGCACATATACACACCCCTAAATACAATGGTAGATTTTAAAAGAGACATGAAATGCCTTCTAAATCACTTTCCATCAAGCTATTGCAGTTGAATATCTTACGCTTGTATTCAAAATCACTTAATCACTCATATAACCCGTTTCATTATAGGTGAATATCTTACGCTTAAATTCAAAATCACTTAAACACTCCAACAACCTGTTTCATTGCAGTTAAATATCTTACACTTATATTCAAAATCATTTAATCACTCCTACAACCCGTTTCATTTTAGGTGTCTACCATCTCCTACAACCCGTTTCATTTTAGGTGTTTATCATGTATTGATGCATGAAGATAAAAGAGACATGGCATACCTTCTAAATAACTTTCCTTCAAGCTATTGTAGTTGAATATTTTACGCTTATATTTAAAATCATTTAATCACTCCTACAACTCATTTCATTACAGTTAAATATCTTACGCTTATATTCAAAATCACTTAAGCACTCCTACAACCTGTTTAATTGCAGTTAAATATCTTACGCTTATATTCAAAATCACTTAACCTCTCCTACAACCTGTTTCATTTTAGGTGTTTACCAGCTCCTACAACCCCTTTAATTTTAGCTGTTTACCATGTATTGATGCATGAATATAACATAGACATGGCATACCTTTAAACCACTTTCCATCAAGCTATTGCAGTTGAATTATATCACTTAATCACTCCTAAAACCCGTTTCATTACAGTTAAATATCTTATACTTTTATTCAAAATCACTTAAGCACTCCTACAACATGTTTAATTGCAGTTAAATATATTACACTTATATTCTAAATCACTTAATCACTCCTACAACCCATTTCATTTTAGATGTTTACCATCTCCTACAACCCATTTCATTTTATGTGTTTACCATGTATTGATGCATGAAGATAAAAGAGACATGACATACCTTCTAATTCACTTTCCATCAAGCTATTGCAGTTGAATATCTTACGCTTATATTCAAAATAACTTAATCACTCCTACAACCCATTTCATTTTAAATGTTTACCATGTATTGATGCATGAAGATAAAAGGGACATGACATACCTTCTAAATCACTTTCGATCAAGCTATTGTAGTTGAATATCTTATATTCAAAATCACTTAATCACTCCTACAACCCGTTTCATTACAGTTAAATATCTTATGCTTATATTCAAAATCACTTAAATCACTCCTACAAACCCGTTTTATTACAGTTAAATATCTTACGCTCATATTCAAAATCACTTAATCACTCCTACAACCCGTTTCATTTTAGGTGTTTACCATCTCTTACAACCCGTTTCATTTTAGGTGTTTACCAGGTATTGATGCATGAAGATAAAAGAGACATGACATACCTTCTAAATCACTTTCCTTCAAGCTATTGCAGTTGAATATTTTACGCTTATATTTAAAATCATTTAATCACTCCTACAACTCGTTTCATTACAGTTAAATATTTTACGCTTATATTCAAAATCATTTAATCACTCCTACATCCCGTTTCATTTTAGGTGTCTACCATCTCCTACAACCCGTTTCATTTTAGGTGTTTACCATGTATTGATGTATGAAGATGAAAGAGACATGGCATACCTTCTAAATAACTTTCCTTCAAGCTATTGCAGTTGAATATTTTACGCTTATATTTAAAATCATTTAATCACTCTTACAACTCGTTTGATTACAGTTAAATATCTTACGCTTATATTCAAAATCACTTTAGCACTCCTACAACATGTTTAATTGCAGTTAAATATCTTACGCTTATATTCAAAATAACGTAATCTCTCTTATGACCCGTTTCATTTTAGGTGTTTACCAGCTCCTACAACCCGTTTCATTTTGGGTGTTTACTATGTATTGATGCATGAAGATAAAAGAGACATGGCATACCTTTAAACCACTTTCCATCAAGCTATTGCATTTGAATATATCACTTAATCACTCCTACAACCCGTTTCATTACAGTTAAATATCTTATGCTTTTATTCAAACTCACTTAAGCACTCCTACAACATGTTTAATTGTTGTTAAATATCTTATACTTATATTCTAAATCACTTAATTACTCCTCCAACCCATTTCATTTTAGGTGTTTACCATCTCCTAAACCCATTTCATTTTAGGTGTTTACCATGTATTGATGAATGAAGATAAAAGAGACATAACATACCATCTAATTCACTTTCCATCAAGCTATTGCAGTTGAATATCTTACGCTTATATTCAAAATAACTTAATCACTCCTATAACCCATTTCATTTTAAGTGTTTACCATGTATTGTTGCATGAAGATAAAAGGGACATGACATACATTCTAAATCACTTTCCATCAAGCTATTGTAGTTGAATATCTTATATTCAAAATCACTTAATCACTCCTACAACCCGTTTCATTACAGTTAAATATCTTACGCTTATATTCAAAATCACTTAAATCACTCCTACATACCCGTTTCATTACAGTTAAATATCTTACGCTCATATTCAAAATCACTTAATCACTCCTACAACCCGTTTCATTTTAGGTGTTTACCATCTATTGATGCATGAAGATAAAAGAGACATGGCATACCTTTAAACCACTTTCCATCAAGCTATTGCATTTGAATATATCACTTAATCACTCCTACAACCCGTTTCATTACAGTTAAATATCTTATGCTTTTATTCAAACTCACTTAAGCACTCCTACAACATGTTTAATTGCTGTTAAATATCTTACACTTATATTCTAAATCACTTAATTACTCCTCCAACCCATTTCATTTTAGGTGTTTACCATCTCCTAAACCCATTTCATTTTAGGTGTTTACCATGTATTGATGAATGAAGATAAAAGAGACATAACATACCTTCTAATTCACTTTCCATCAAGCTATTGCAGTTGAATATCTTACGCTTATATTCAAAATAACTTAATCACTCCTATAACCCATTTCATTTTAAGTGTTTACCATGTATTGTTGCATGAAGATAAAAGGGACATGACATACATTCTAAATCACTTTCCATCAAGCTATTGTAGTTGAATATCTTATATTCAAAATCACTTAATCACTCCTACAACCCGTTTCATTACAGTTAAATATCTTACGCTTATATTCAAAATCACTTAAATCACTCCTACATACCCGTTTCATTACAGTTAAATATCTTACGCTCATATTCAAAATCACTTAATCACTCCTACAACCCGTTTCATTTTAGGTGTTTACCATCCTTACAACCCGTTTCATTTTAGGTGTTTACCATCTCCTACAACCCATTTCATTTTAGGTGTTTACCATGTATTGATGCATGAAGATAAAAGAGACATGGCATACCTTCTAAATCACTTTCCATCAAGCTATTGCAGTTGAATATCTTACGCTTATATTCAAAATCACTTAATCACTCCTACAACCCGTTTCATTACAGTTACATATCTTACGCTTATATGCAAAATCACTTAATCACTCCTACAACCTGTTTCATTTTAGGTGTGTACCATCTCCTACAACCCGTTTCATTTTAGGTTGACTTTGTTTTTGTTTCATCACAGTTAAATATCTTACGCTTATATTCTAAATCAATTAAATTGACTTTGTTTTTGTTTTGTTGAAAAAAAAAGTGTTTAGTTGTGTTGCAAAGAAATATGAAAATGAGAGAATAAGAAAACAACAAACGTAAACATGTTCCATATATATGAAATAAACAATGAGATAATAGCAAAAGACACCGGTGAGCACTAATCAAGTTAATAGCTTTTTATGATCCGGAAGATAATGTAGGCATATGTCTCATAACACCAGGCGATTTCGCTCTCTAAATGCACTGAACACGCCTCATTCATAGCACTTTTCATAGACCATCTCTTTGTTTCACGTGAATAAGGTTTTCCTGGCTTGGCAAACGCACGTAACAATTCTCAACTAATGCCTATCTCTTGAACATAACTTCAATTGATCATAATGGCCAAGAATCCTAACAGTGAAGAAATGCACCTTCAATAATTATATCCTGAAAATAAAAAGTTTCATGATATTTATTAATCAGTAAAAGCAAATGCCACTTTACCATGAATGACATAACATGTAATATAAGAATAATTTGACCACACATACATGGAATGACCCGCGTTTAATGTATGAACCAATTTTGAATTGTTGTACCTTATATGTATTCTTCAAAAAATGAGAGCCACTAATGAACCATATTTAAACTATTGTAGCCTATACGTTCTTTAAATATCATTCCTGAAGTTGTCATCATATAGACCCTTAACCGTGTTAATCGCAAACATTAAACAGGTTGGGTCTTGGGTGATACCCGCACCTAAATGAGAACCACTAATTAGTTTGCAAAACTCAAACATGATACCATAAGATAATGTAATTAGTTTAACTAAAGGAAACCATCAAACTAACTAAAGTTAGTTAAAACACGTTAATAGCACCTTATTTATGTTTCACATACCTAACCAAATGTCATATTAATATGGACATATAGCCCTGGAACACCTAAACAGTAATCATTCTAACACTATTGATTCACTAATATGGAGAAGGTTTAAACTACCAAAGATACTTATATATGTTGAACATGTCAAATAACGTAAAACATGTATTAATATTTCAGTGTTTCATATAAATGAATTTAAACAAATTATAGTTTGAGTGTATTTTATATAATCATCATCAATACATTCATGTATGTTTAAATTGCGACCCATAACCCACTCGTATCACCCCACCCGTTTTTCATATGATAATACTGATAGGGAGATATTTCAGGTGAAGTGAATAGCAAAATTAAAATAATAAATCGATAAATTTCCAAACGAACAATTGAGATTCTGCATAGTACGTTTCCCCTCCGAACTAACAGTACAACACTAAAGAATTTGTCATTAATGCACCCTATCGCTTGTGGAGGGAGTTTTCCAAATCACCTAAGCTTAGTTTCATCACCATCATCCGATTTGAATATGTCTTGTGCCATCTCATCCTACTCACCCATGTTCCAAGCAACATTAGCTACTTGATGAATGGAAAATAATTTTCTAAGATTAATATAAAAGTAAGGATATACGCTTAAGTGATTTAAGTTAGCATCTGACCAGTGGTGCCATTTCAAGAACTGTTGAATCAGCAAGTGTCCTATTTTCCATACACAGGTTGTTAAGTAAAATTATTGTTAAGTACTAAAAAATAAGGTGTACTTGCATATATTTGTTAAGTGCCTAATTAAAAAATGTACCAATATCCATTCCATTGGAAATAACATGAGTGCCGATGTGTAGGGCATAATCGAACCTCATCACCCAATCACCCAAATTTAAAGACATAAAATGGGAATAAAGATCTAAAGAATGGGGTCTTTATGAAAATTAAATGAGGCTTAGCAGATGTTATCTTGATTTAAACAGTCCATATTTAACATGTTTTGTACACCTGAAAAACAACTTCACCAAAAATGCCAAATTATACCTGCACAAAACAAAAGAAAAAAAAATAGATAGGCATCCGTTATTTTAACGAATTATAGCTCACACCTGTTCAAAGTTTAAAGGTAGTGTAGGATTGCTTCTTTGAAACCGCTTATTTGCTTAAGAATGCAGGTGACAAACTAACTATTTTTCTGTGCTTATTTACTACGTACAGACACAAACTACCAGTTTCAGGTGCTTATTTACTCTCTCATATTGATAGATAAGGAGTGTTATAAACACATTGCTCATCTTGGGCTGACCATAAAAGATAACACATTGGCCTCTCAAGTGAAACTTCTTGAACATGATCAAAATTTCTTATGCTATCAAGGGTCTCAAATGATGGAGATAATCCAACAAATTTTACAAAAAATTTCTGGCTCATCTAAAAATGGAGAATTGATATCAGATAAAAAGCAACAACAACGGCTATATCATACCATTGATATTCATAAGATACAAAAGCAACTTGATAGAAGACCATTAAAACCATTTTAATAAAACGATAAATGTGCCTTTACTAAACGGTTTTAATCGATATTCCTACTGGGTCCACAACATTGTTGTTTAATCGATATTCCTACTGGTCCACATAAATGTGCCTTTTCTAAACGGTTTTAATCGATATTCCTACCGGTTCCACAACATTGTTGTTTAATCGATATTCCACCTGCACTATAACTGAAATTACAGAAGCTTAAAAGTATATATAGATGTCACAAACACAATTATGTTTTGCTTGACGCCAGTAATGTTATACGCGTGTTTTTTAAATTTAAACTACTTTCAGATAATCTATATAAGAAGGCAGCATAGTGAATAATGGAAAACAAAAAGGGGAAATGCCTATGGAGACTACTAAACAAACTTCTGTCACATCATTCAACTTGTAAAGAAACTGGATTAGGCAACCCAATTAATTAATTGGATTCGTTAGCTGCAAATGTAAACTAAAACACTTCAATCGAAAACTAATATTTGAATACTTAAAAACTAAGAGGAAGGGATGAAGGCGCACGGGGACTGGTTGGTTTTTTATGCAATTTAATAAATGTAAACTAAAACACTTCAATCGAAAACTAATATTTGAATACTTAAAAACAAAGCATGATGTTCTCGAAGCCGTTTCTTCCTACTGGGCTGGTATCTTTAATCAAAGCTGATTCTCAACTCATCGAGCTCGATAACACAACGGCTATATCGTACCATTGATATTCATAAGATACTAAAGCAAATTGATAGAAGACCATTAAAACCGTTTTAATAAAACGATAAATGTGCCTTTTCTAAACGGTTTTTATCGACATTCCTACTGGGTCCACAACATTGTTGTTTAATCGATATTCCTACTGGGTCCACAACATTTATAATCTAAAAATGGAGACTTGATATCAGATAAAAAGCAACCACAAAGAAGCACGCATAAAACTTATTCCTGCCTATATTCTTAGAAGCCTTGCACACCATATGTGGTTCTAAAAGAAAGATTTAAAAGGGATACGAACCAAAGTAGTAGGCATAATATAGTCAAACACACCTTTAGTGACTCTATATAAAAGCCAAGAATAATTGATATAAAAGTAACTAACCGGTCCGATGAGTGGATGAAACCGGATCACCTGTATTCCCTCGTCCCACATCTGTAGCACGTGGTTCTGCTAAGCCAACAACATGAAAGCCTTTAAAAAATTTAGGTAAAACGATGATGATGCAATAGTTTTATTGCTGAAACTAAACTGAGTAAGTGACACAATACCTGAATGTGTATTCGGCCTATGATCAGTTGCCAAACATGCGAGACTTCGTCTGTTGCCCCTTCTAGTAGATGTAACTACAAAAAAATAAGACATATGTTCACATGGATATCCAGCCATGTGAAAATAATAAAGCAAAGTATTAGTGGTGAGCACAGACATGAAAATATAAGAGCACTCACTGTTATAACACATTGGTGCTGCAGTTCTGATTGATGGTTGTGTTTCATCCCTGTCAGGTTGTGCAGCGTTATGATTGATAAAGGAACCATCCAGCGCCGAACATTGTTGATCGGATATAGCATCATTTGATAAACAATGGTGTACATCATTTGAAATGACCAAAACAAAAGTCTAAATTTACAGGCCCAGATGTTGCTCCTATCGATGGATTCGAGAATATCGACGACAAATCTGTTGGTAAGAAATAATATTATCAATGTAGTAACCAAAAATTTTTGGCCAGACAAACATTCATACTATGAGTGACATGGTGACTACACATGGCTATTCATTCATAGTTAATTTTTTCGAATCTTTAAACCACACATTTCATCAAACGGTTTGAGTGCATAAAAAACACACATAAACAAAATCTTTTAAGCAGGCATTTCATGTAACAAAGTGGTGAAAAAACCTTATCATCAAAATACAACTACAAATAAAACTGAAATATAACATAGCATTTTACCACATCAAACTTAGAACGAATGAAATAATTTTAATACCTTTAGAAAGAACCGATGAACTTGTTTTTCCACGTTGACTGTAACAATTTCCTGTCATGTACCATTTTCTAATGGAAATAAAGTTAAATGTTGGATAACTCAAATGATGAGCTTGAAAAAAATAAACTAACCTTCACCGATTAAATGAAAATCATTTCAAGTTATACCGTAACCCTGCAAGAATGGAGATAATGGGAAAATAACTAATTCATGAATGTGATTTCTCCCAATTTTTAACAAAACACAATTGAATCAAAACCCTAAAAAGAACTTGAATAGATGTAACAAAACAACCAAATAACTTACAAATTATGCAGCGATATATAATTAATTTGAAAAGGAATATGTTTTTGAGAAGGAATATGCAGTGATATTAACCAAAAAAATAGATCGAAAGAGATGTCGTATAAGGCTTTTATAATTGGTGAATGGAGAAGATTGGGATATTGAAGAAGATTGAATAATGGTTTTTTATAAATGAGATCGAAACTCCCATATCATTTTGAATTGGTATTGAATGGTATTAATGAGTTTACTAAAATACGGCTTCATAGGAGCGGGCATGGAGCGTACCAATAAATGCCTTCCAAAATTAAGAAACGTTATTTCCCGGTTTTACATGTTAGACTTTTTGACTTTTTTTTCTAGTCTTAATCTCTTTTGTTAAGCATAATGGTATTGTACATTGGAGGTAATTAATGAGTTTTTTTAATGCTCATGCTTAGATAACTTGTGCAAAAGGACCTTATTGTCTTTTTAGTTGGTTTCTCCTCTTTTTTAATGCTTAAAAATGTTGTACATTGTCTTCTAATTAAGGAATTTTGGTCACACATTTAATGAGTTTTTTTAATGCTCCTGCTTCAGGGCGCTTGTACAAAACCTTATTTTATTAGATAGTATAGATTAATCCAACAAATTTACTAAGCAATGAAGGCAACTAGATTATTCTAAAAATGATCTAAAAGATATATATGAGAAATATGTTTGCTAAGTGATGTAATAAGTTCATTAAGTTTGGAATAAGGTTTCATGACGAATTATATTCCTTAAACAATATTATTTCCTCACAACGTTGGTTTTTATTTCAAACAATCCTTTAGAAGAAAATAATTACTAGATAATTTGTCTAATTATTAATCACAATCCTTTTTTTATAAATCCACACTTAAATCACGATCCGTATCACTTAGCAAACATTAAGAAACTACTCGCTACGCATATCAATTATCAAATAGGCAAACATTATCTCAATTTACTACTCACTTAATAAGCGTATAAACTAATCTACTCACTAAGCATATTAATAAAAATAATCTAACTAAAATATTCATATGAAAAAAACTACTTAACTAAAAATGAAAATGATGAGAAAATAGAACCCGATCTAAGAGAAAAGACAAAAATAACCACCCGATCTTATAAACTAAACAAACTATAAAGTTTAATTCTTAAAAAGCTTTAATAAAACTAAATAGTTAATAAAGTTTGTGAATTTATTAACTAATTAGCTTATTAAGAATAAAAAGCAATAAACTTTATTAAAGCTAGCTTATAAAACCCTTAAGCTCCGACCTTAGCGGTAGATCGTGATGAGAAACAAAAAAAGATACAAACTTTAACAAGGATTAGTGAATAATAATAATAAGCACTACTACTAAATGTAAATAAGCTAAAAGCGATCCAAAAATTTAAAAGATTTAAACTTTATAACTAAAAACTATTAGATCTAAGTCCACCCGAAACTAAGTTGCCCACTCCGAAGAATAGACGCGAATCGGGTATATGGAAAACTAGAAGGGGGGGTTGAATAGTTTTACGTCCTTTTTTTTTAATTTGCAAAAACTTTGTTTATGAAAACACCAATTCGAACTTTGTGTATCACCAAGAAACTTGCACAATTATAAACTACGATATCAACAAGTATATGATATGACAAATATGAAGATAAGTAAATAAGTAAAGAGATAGAGTTGGAAAGATGGCACCGTGAGACAAAAGATTTATAGTGGTTCGGCTACGAATCTCCTCTTCCTCCTACTCCACTCCCCGAGCACCTAACTCGGGAGTTTTCTTCACTATGTCAACAAGCTCCCTTATGGCGGAGAAAACCTTACACAACTTTTGCTTACACCGGCTTAACGACACAAAGCTAAATGTCGGGTCCTAATCCTAACTAGAACCATTCTCACGACACACCACAACTTCTACACAACTTGAGCACACCACAACTTCGTCACTACTTCTTCACAACACAACTTCTTCACTTCACTACTTCACTACTTAATCTTCTCCACTACCCTACTTCTATTCCCAACTAACACTCCTAGAACTACTTATAATGAACACAACACAACTACACAAATGATATATACAATATACACAACCAATATACAATACTTCTTAAACTTGAGGTTGAAGGAGTGTTCTTCT
>LBNU01038616.1:81898-105800 GCA_014162995.1 Artemisia annua
GTGTTTGGATGAATGAGCATTTATGATGATGAATGGTATTTATAGTGTGGTGATTTTGTGTTTATGGAAGGAGAATATGTGTTGGATTTGATTAACAAAAGGTGTTTGTGAATTTAGGGAAATGAGGAATCAAAATAGGGTGAAATGGGCTGAAAAGCAGAAAGCAAACAGGAAACCTCGACCTACAGATGGCCGGCCCCCTTAATTGCTGGTCGGTCCCCTTAATTTTAAGGGGACCGCCCCTTTGATTTAAGGGGGCCGCCCTTGTCTGACGGTCCAGGTTGCCTGGATTGGGTTTTTGGTAAAGTATTTTCAGAAAGGTGTTTGTTTTGGGGTTTGGATTTGGCAAGACCAACTCTTTAGGCAACTAGGCAAGTATTTTCATAGTCTAATTTACATGAAAAGCATACATGCAAGCATATAGACATAATCAAGCATAATTAAGCATGCATACAAGGTTAATAAGCAATTAAGCAATTAAACATATAAATGTAGTTAGGACTTCATTTAAAATAAATTAAAAATTAAGCAATAAATGGAAACTAAGGCAACTAATCTTAGAGTGAAGGCACCTATTAGTGGCTAACTAGTGATGGAACAAATGTGACTATGAAGTTCTTGATTTTGTTCTAGTGTGTGCCTAAATGAAACAAATGTGGAGTAAAGATTGCTTCCTAAAAACAAATGATCTTGAGAAACAATCTTTAGTCTCCTTGAATTAAATTTGCTCACTTCTAAAAGTTATATATAAGTATACATTAGATTATATACTTATAAACAACGAGAGTAAGACTATTCAACAATGAGTTTTCCTAATCGTGAGAATGTTTTGGAAAGGAATTGAGGTTTTTATTGAAAGTATTGTGACAACTGGTAATTTCGGGACACTTTTCAAATTCACCGCATTACATTTTTATAAACATGAGAGTTGAGTTATCGATGATTTTATTGAGTTTTGGGAATTTCGTGAGAAAGTTTGTAAGTTATGAGAAAACGTTTATTTTCCTTACGTATTAACTAGGCTATTTAAGTACTTCATTATAAGCAATACTTGACTTTGGCACTAGGAACTTTAATAAAATGCATATTTGATGAATAACGGTAACGGTTGTTTCGAGTATTAATTTAGTTTTCTGAGCCGTGAGTGACAAAACGAGTTGAAGTGGTTATGGTTATTAAACGAGACGTTTTATTTAATCGAGGAAGTTAATTATTTATTTTTGAACGAGCGGTGAATATTTAAAATGGTTACGTGTGGTGACCGAAGTTTTTATAAACTTTGAAAATATATGTGTTGGGAGAGATGTAAGAAAAATAATAGTTTTGGGTCTTCCATTTACGCTAGTTTATAAAACTAAAAACTAGAGGGACTAGACCCGCCATAAACCTAAACTTCTACACCTAATAACCCTAACCCTAATCTATTATTCATTTTCATCACAACCTCACTCTCTCTTTTTCTCTCTTCTCCCTTGCGCCGGCCGCCACCACCACAACCACACCGCCGTCGTCATCACCACACCACCACCACCATAACACTCGAAATTGAACCCTCTTTCACCTACCATACCACACGCGCCCTAAAAACAATCCCATCACCTCGTTTATACTACCACCGCCGCCTCTTTTCATCACCACCACGTTATTTTGCTTCTATTTTTAAAGATCTACAAGAAAAGGTAAAGGAAATGCTTTAAAACGCGTTGGGTTGACTTTTTACGGGTCAAACCCGAAGGTTTCTTTGTTTTTTGGTATAAATAATGATGGGTTTAATAAATTTGGACATGAGGGTCACGCTTGGTATCTAATTGGTGATGTTTGGTTCGGATTTGCGTTCGGTTTGGGTCAAACCGTGGGTCAAACCCCACGAGTTTGAGGCTTGAGTGGTTACTTTTAATATTTTTGATGTTTTAATGCTTGGGTTACGTTTTTAATTGAAGATGGATGGATTTGAATGAACTCGGATTGAAATACTTGGATGTTTTTAATGTTTTCTTGTTTGGGTTGCTAGCCGAGACCCTATAGGGGTGTTTGGCTTGATGTTGCGTGACACGGCCTAGCCAAGAAAGCTAAGCCGAGACCCTTTAGGTCTCGGTGTGCTTTTATGGTTCGTATGGCTTGAGCCGAGACCTTTTGGTCTCGGTAAATTATATGTTTTAGCGTGTTGATGTTAAATGGTTTACATGAAATTATTTGACTAGTTTGGGTAAATTTTGATGATGCCGATATATACATTATTGTGGTTAAATTGTTNCATATGTATATATACTCACTTATATAATAAATAGGTAACGTAATAAATAAAATAATAACGTGACGATAACTATTAACTATTAAGTTAGATTAATATTTATCGGAACTTTATTAAGTAAATATATAACGAATTCATATTACGAGTTAATAACGGAAAAGTCTTTGAAAAAGGACCCTAATGGGTTCGAAAAAAATAAATTATTCGATATGGATTATTAAATATTCAAGCACACGCTAAGCAAGTCCAAAGCTTATTTTTCCTTTGGTGATGACTAAGTTAACCTTTTATTAGTAAAGTCTAGGATTTATTTATCGATAACGGGTCATTAATATCGTTATTGGACCTATTGGACTGACGAGCCCAATAGGAGCCCAATAAGGACATTAAGTGGCCATGTTGACGAAAAATGCATCCTACGACTAATGATATAACTTAAGGGCTAATAAGTAAGTCGGCAAATGGTTGAACTTATCAAGTTGACGAATTCGATAAGCCGTCGACCATTCGTACGATGACTTATCGATCCATAAGGTCATATCATTTGACTTTGACCCTTGTGTGCTATTTATTCTATATGCTCTAAATGCTATTACGTGCTATGTGGACTACTTGACTTATTTGAGATATGCCGTTGAGAGATTTTGGAATATACGTTTGTGGTGTTATTTGATGAATTATTTGGCGTGAGTTCACTTGAGTCGAGACTTTGTCTCTAGTACCCGTACCAACGATGCCGAACGATACCAAGCGATGACTAAAACTTTTCAAAGAACATTTTCTTTCGGAAAATAAATGGAAACTATTCGGGAAATTAAGGGAAGTAATTAACTTTTGAGAACTATATTAAGTTAAGTTCTATATATATGAATAGGTCGTGCCGAGTCGTAGTTGCTGTGAAGTCTTAGCCTTACTTTCTTTTGCTATTACGTATCTATCTTGATTTATGCTTGCTACACTCGAGGTGAGTTTCATAGCCCCACTTTTTACGCGTATTTTAATGGTTTTCTAAATTTGGGGGAGAATACATGCTGCCCGTTTTCTTGGACCTGCTACTACTTCGTTTTGCTATTCTGTAGACTAGTTTTTAGGCTAGACGGAAGTAGACGTTGACCTAGAGCTAGGGCGTTTTGACCCTAGTTTGGAATAGACTCTGCTGCGGCCTAGATTTGGGGCAGTAATGGGTGGTTCCTTGCTGTGGCCTGACTAGTGACCGTTGAGGGGCCCGCTCACTATGACCATTCATCTTGCCTAAGATGATAAACTATTGATTGCGATTATGATGAGGTTGGATTTGTGATGTCTATGCCTGCTCTAGTTACACATAGCGCTAAAATCCTTCAGGCCCCGTACGATTTTTACTTTAAACCTATGAACTCACCAGCGAAAGCTGACCTTTTTAAGCATGTATTTCTCAGGTAACTAGAAGTCTTGCTTTCACCACTCGGACTACGGCAATGTGGCTTGGATCTTCGCTTGGTTTGAGACATCAAAAGAAACTCTGATAGTACTTTTATAAAGACCTATTTTCTATTATCTATTTTGGGCTTACCTATCTAAACACCATGGATTTATGTAAACTTTGAATTTTGTTGACTTTGGTTTACATTAATATCTATGCTATCTTGTTATCTATACTTGCGATGGTATCATTTCACATAGCACCCCGAAAGCTTGTAAGTCGTCCGCTGTACGAATTTTGGGGGTGTTACAAGTATAATTATGCAAAAGAAATATCTCAATTCTTGATTATGTGCAAAACAGAATCCTAGACTCAGATTTGAGAGGAAAGAACGAAAACACAGAAACTTTTACCATTAGATGGCCGGCCCCCTTAAATAGAGGCCGGTCCCCTTAATTTTAAGGGGGGCGCCCTTATATATTTAAGGGGTCCGCCCATCTGACACTTAAAAGTGTCCAGAATTTTGAAAATTTCAAAAAGTTTTGATTTTTCAAGAAAATTCAATCAATTTGTTCCATCATTCCTAATCCTAAACGCAAGTGGTTAAATGATTCACGCTTAAGGGGCTTAGTAAATATGTCGGCAATGTTATCTTCCGAGGCTACCTTTTCTATAGTGATGTTTCCTTTTTGTACATTATCCCTAAGGAAGTGATGGCGTATTTCTATGTGTTTAGTCCTAGAGTGTTGAACGGGATTCTTACTTAAGTCTATGGCTCCTTTGTTATCACACATAATGGGGATATTTTCCAACCTAATGCCATAGTCTACAAGAGCTTGTTTTATCAGACAGAGATATGTATAAATATATATATAGGGAGATGGAGCAAAAAAGAGAGACAGAGAGATGTATGCTAGGAAGCTCTTTTGAGTTGTGAAACTAGAAGCTAATAGACACATTTGTATATAAAGGAGTGTACAACTGCATGTGTCACTAATGTGGTGTAAAAATTTTATATTATAAGAATATATTATTCACAATATTAAACCATATTTTGAAATACTAGTTATATCGAGAATTCGGGACCACTGTCTTTCGCTAGACTAAAATAAATTCCAAGGATTCATATGTAACTACGAATCTACAGGAAACGTCACCTTAATAACTAATTTAGCTAATAATAATAGCTCAATTTTTATAGCTTATTTTATGGTTTATTGCTAACTTCTAATCAACTTAATGACCAATTATGAGGGTTTTGGTTTAAAATTTCTGACATATTGGATCGTGCCAAATCTATCTAATTAATTCGGTCACTTAGCAATATTTTAGTTCGTCACTACGGATATCACAACTATTTATGTGTTAGGAAAATTTGTCACATGACTTTAATCATCGATGACCATACGATTATACTTCCCTACTTGATGTTGTTGGTGCAACGATGGTATCAAACAACATAATAATTTCATTCAACCAACCACCCTCAAATAAGTATGAATAACATACTGACAACGTACCCTCCGAGCAGTTCGAACTCTCTCGAAAGCTATATTTCGAAGCTCAAGTTAACCTCCTAAAATCTTTCTCGGCGTTAAACTACTCATTCACAGTAGTTACTAGTTGGGAATTCGCCAATCGAAGCCTCCCACCCTTTGGAGTGAATCCTTCGAAGATATTAGTACAGAAAGGAACCTTGACTTGGTCATACTCACGTTCTCACCTTTATCTCAACTTTCCCACCAAGGTAAAGGTCATGGGACACTAAGCCCGATGGTTACCACAAATCATGAGACGCTCCTGTGATCTCCTAAAAACGTGGCAGAAGCTTGCCGAAGCTATTTCTCTTCCCTATAAATACTTTGGCCGATCACTTACACTTAAACACTTTCCATAAACTTACTTACTCACCATAACATATCCTTACTCGCACGCCGGAGGTGGTTCGTATGGTCCAACCCCTGCACAATCACTTAACGTAGTGTCTTCGTATTTCTTATTTCAGGTTACGAGCAAGCTCGGTGATGCATATTTTTATCCTGCTTTAAATTTATAAACTAAAACATAAAAAAATTAACACATACTAACGGGTAGAGAACCCGATCAAGCATAGTAAAGCCTAGGTAAATCCAAATGTCTTCCCTAAGAGCTGTTGTCTTAAAGAACTAAGGTATTATGCATTATAAACGGTTTGATTAAAAGATGTATAGAAATAATTAAAATCCGAATTTAAGTGAATTAAACTATAGGACTAGAGTGTAGGAAGATAAAGCTTAACCAAGAATATAGTTGCATGTAATTCTAATTTCTTTAGCTCCATATAGTGGGTAAATATCACTAAGACTCCTATGGTAAATTAGTGTTAGCCTATCTTCCCTAGAATCCTCTCCGGAACCAAAGATTCAATTTTTTGTAGTAAGCGGAGGTTGTGGTAGACTAGGTTGAGTCATTAAGCACCAGATCTAATAGACCTAATTCGTGAGAAATCCGGCCTTTCGGATCTTAGACCTAATTCCTTCCATTCTTCGCAATCTAGTTGGCTAGTGTCCTTTGGTCAATTCTTCTAGCCCACTAGATACTAACAAGCTTTGAATACTACCGAAACTAGCGACCTATGAACATGCAAAGAAGATGTCTATATAAAGAAATAAAAAAGAATAATAAAACAACTAAAACTTGAATTAACAGAATGAATTCATTGTATGATTACTAAAAAACATAAAAGAATCCAAACTCGAATACAATGATGATAGTAGACGAAAACTTCATTCTTCCGACCTCCTAAACTTTGATTCTTCTTTTGTGGTTGCTCTCCCCAAACCCTAGTTCAGGTTTGGGAAAGGGGAGATGGTTTTGAATGCAAAATTCGTGTGGTATTTATAGGCATAAGAAACCCTAAAAAGTTACGGCGTAACCCTTCAAAAATGGATTGCATTTAAAGTTTATCCATACTTACGGCGTAACCTAGTGAGTGGTTACACCGTAATATTCTTAGGTGGAATGCTACGTCTTAATCTCCATGCTAGTTGCGACGTAATCTTCACAATGTCATTCTGTGTCACTTCTACGCCGTAACTTTTGCTGATGGTTACGGCGTAACCTTCATAGTGTAGTAATTATTCTAAATCTTAATAGCTTACGGTGTAACATCATCACTTAGTTACGCCGTAATCTTCATGGTAAAGGAAAAAGTCATTGCTTGATCCGCATTGAGTCCAAATTCGTCCAAATGTCGCTCCATACTCTATTAATACTCTTAAAACAAAATATGAAGAAATAAGGCATAACTTATAATAATTTTAGCACAATTTGTCAACATAAAGGGGAAATTGATACTTAGAAAATCAGGATTATTTGAGGTTATCAAATATCCCCCCACTTAAAGTCTACTTGCCCTCAAGTAGACCTTTATTAGAATAATTATTTAAAAGATATTCCCTGAATAATAAGGAGAATATGAGAATAAAAATTTCCTATGCTAGAATAATCAAAGCCGAACACCTTGCGAAATGGGGAACGAAACACTCTCACACTCAATCCTATTCCAAGTGTTTAATTTCGGGGTGATCTCTCAGTTGCACAGTCATAATATGTATTCTATCATAGGCTTGGCGGTTACACAAAACTCCACCACTAGAGCTAAGGTCAAGACAATCTTTGAAGGCAATATTGGTTTATCATGTTTCAAAGGTGTAAGGTGAATCATCACCACTAACATACTACGGCGAAGGCGACAAAGACCATCGATATATGACCAAATCCATGGCCAAGATAACAATGACTGCTCAATTCCCTCACCTAAGCATGATTCATGACTAAAGGGTAGGATAAGACATGCGATATTTAAATGGGTGAAAACTAAATATGAACAAAACAAATAATCTTAGCTCATAACCAAGTCGTCACCATCTGCAGTCCACCCAAAACTCCATGCTTCAAAATGCGAAAATCGGATCATTAATTAGCGCCATTAGTTATCATGATGTGCACACTTCCCTGGTCTTCAACTAGTTGGTGTAGATTTGCTACCAACTTCTTTCTTCAAATGTAAACGAGGTATACTCCTCGTTTGATACTATTTAATGGAATACATAACTAACTTTTTTTTTTTAAATAAAACAACTACAGCATCATCCCCCACTTGAGACGAATTATATACGAGGACCAAGGGAGTCTTCAATGATCTTTAATTGTATGTCATCAATATAAGCGTAACTCTCGAATCTTTCTACCGATCCTTGAACTTTAAACAGATGCTGACTTCCCAATCATAAACTAAGATTACACGGTAGGCTAAGGCGAATAGGTGTAACAAAACAAAAGTTGATATGGGTAACGAAACGAAAAGGATGGCTTGGAAGGGTGTATCTAGGGGTATCTTGCACTAAAGGTGAGTGCAACAAATGGGTTTTAACACGGTGGTCGAAAAGTTGAGGTGACTAATCGATAAACGCACACAAATATAGACATATGGGCTATTTGGTGTAATCCTAAAACATTGCCTTCTCGAATTGTCCTTTCCAAATGTATCAAGTTAACCCGACACACTACTCATCTATGGTTCAAAATGATATAAAGGCCAAGTTCTAAAGTTTACAATACTACCGGCACACTCAATACTTGGTGGATTTGAGTAAAAATGGGGAAACGGAAAGGCTAAACCTCACCAATGAAATAAAGGGTAAATGTGTGCTTGGCTAAGGTCTATTATAGTTAGGTTAAGAAAAATATGACAAAATTTTAAAAATGGCATAATTTTTAAAAATAACTAGAAAATCAAGGGCAAGTAAGCTAAATACAAAATTTTAAATTTTAAATTATTTCTATTCCTATCCCCCAATTAAATTATACAAAGTCCCTTTTGTACAAAAAATAAAGAAAAAGAAAATAGAAATGAAAAATTACTATAGAAGAAAAAAAAAGAAACTCCTGTGGGAAACTAGAAGGGGGGGGGGGTTAAATAGTTTACCAACTTGTTTTAATTAGTTTATAAAACTTTTGCTTTGTTAAAACCTTTAGATTCTAGTGTATGTGAATTTCAATCAACACCAATATGAACACAATATTACAAATAATAAAAATATGTAAAAGAAAGAGATGGAAAGATCAAACGGAGACAACAAGATTTATAGTGGTTCGGTCACAAAGCTCTTCTTCGCCCTACTCCACTCCTCGAGTACCACACTCGAGAGTTCTAAGCGCTATATCAACAAAGCTCCCTTCAGGTGGAGAAAACCGTACAACGTCGCTTACGTTATTTTCCGACAATAAGCTAGATGTCGAGTACTAATCTTAGCTAGTACCAATCTACCACGATCCACTTGATCCTTACTTCACTTAAGATCTACACGAACTCACACTCTACACTATCAACACCATCCTCACACAATTCACATGATCAACACGATCCTCACACAATTTACACGATCAACACGATCCTCACACAAGATTCACTCAATCCTCACAACCTAATCTTTATCCACTTGATCAATACTAAATCACTCAACACACAAGAGATCCTCAAGATCTCAACAAGATCACAATGATCAACACAATAACTATAGACTACTAAAACACTTGATGTATATCAAGATACAATCAAGTAGACTACTTGTAATGCAAGTGCACTACACTATGACTCCAACACTTTGTATCTTCTTGATACTTTGTGTTTTTCTCTTGACTAGTAGAGGAACGGAGATGATCCTTGGTTGGATGAAGGAATTACTCTTTAAACAAAAGAAAACTAACTAATGATCAAAGGAGAGTTTAGGTGATTGAGGATATGACCACAGAAAATTAAGTGTGTGAAAGGATAGCCAAAATTCTGGGAAATGAAGTGGTACTTATAGAATCTGAGAATTTGACCGTTATAAAGGGACGGCACCACTAATAGCATAGTGGTACCGTGGTACTGTGCCAGACAAAAACGCTCCTCTTTTTGTCTTTAGTGGTGAAATTTTATTTGGGAGAGTTTGGAGCTGGTTTGGGTGAAAAACTAGCTGTTGGGAATTTTGAAATTAATTTCCCAAGTTAAAACATTTCTTTTTAATTCATAAATAATTTGTAAAGTGTATTTATGAAAAGAAAGTTTTGTCAAGCTAAAAATGTAATGTTTAAAAACACAAATTCACTTCTTTGATCATTGGTCAAGTTGTAAATTTTTTTGTTCATACCTAGAGTGATTGACTAAGAAGTCGGATATATTGACTAAAAATTTTTTTTCGTTAGTTTTGACATAAGATGTTTTCACATTTTGTTATCATCAAAACATAGAGATATCGAAAGATGAGAATAATGTTTTTAGACATTATTTGCATCAACAATCTCCCCATTTTTGATGATGACAAAACATAAACTCATTTTATGTGAAAAACTAGTTTCAACAAGTTTTTAGTATGAGTTTATATCCCACTTCTCCCCCTTTGTCGAAGCAAAAAGACTTGCAAAGCTCCCCCTTGATATATACTCCCCCTCATTTGGAGCATACCAAGGAAGCGAGCAATGGTTATTGCTAAAAAACTAAGTTAGATAACAAAGATACAATATCTAACAAGTAGCAATTGAGACAAATATCCAACCATATAACAAATAGGCTAAGAGGCCATACAAAATAGTCCAACCAAAAGAAAATAGAAAGATAAAATAAGCCCATGCATTCATTCATAATAGAACATCATACATAAAGTATGATTACAATAACTAAACTAGTAGACAATTACAAGAAACATGTGACATTCTCAAGTGAAATTGAGGCCCTAAGATTTGCTTCTTGACTTCTCAAAAGGGTTCCTAAGGTTTTTATTGATGATGACTAAACTTAAAAGCTTAGTTGCTTGGGCTATTGGTTGGAGGAGGTGGTGATATGATAGGTCCTTGAGGCGGTGTCAAGAGATGTTCCACATAGGAAAACATGTAGTAAAGTTCATCCCTTAAATAGGAGATGAGGTTACGGTTGTGGATACAACATAGGCAATTAGCACTATGTATGTAAACCGGTTCAAGTTGAATGGGTTGATTCATGATAGGATATGATGGAGCTAGTGAAAGTGAAGGTGATGATGGAGTAGCCATTTCATTGAAAATCCAACGCCTAGAGTTGAGTGATGAAGGTGAGGATGTGAATCCACTAGAAGATGTTTTAGATGGAGCATTTGGTGGTGGAGGAGACCTAGGGGTAAAACGATAAGACACACCCTAAATATTGTTAATGTCAAGATCGTTCAACGTTAGCGTTAGATATAAGTTAGTTTAATAATATTACTAAAGATATATACTTAAATAATATCTTAATTCTAACTTCTTCTAGTTGTTGTTGACCCCTTGAATTTCTTCCTGATTGACTTGAGTTCCCATAGGTCATGCATTTATTCATCGTCGCTTGACGACACTTCATAGTAGGTGATAGAATCATCATCATGATGGTTGTGAGGTGATAGACATTTCCAGTAAAGAGAGATGTATGTGTTTTGGGTCAAGGGAGCCATGGCGGGTTCGACATGTAAGTATTGACCGTTATGGAGTAGAGGGAATGTGTTCATGACATAACGATAGAGGCGAGTTAACAACATGCCACAGGGAATCGCCTTATCTAGGCGAGCCTTAACATTTACAATCCTTTTTGCTACAAAGTAGGCAAGATTGTATGGTTGTTCGGTGACAAGACAATATAACATGTGAGCACAACACGCCGGAAGATACTCACGGTTATGTGGAAGACAGAAGACATTTTCACGAAGCACTTCTACCCATCTTCGCAGATGTGGATGAACTTCATCAACACAAATCTTGAGTGGGTCTAGATCACAGAAGTGGGACTCATGGAATTCTACATGACGATTATCGAGAAGATTACCATGGACTTTCGTGGGAGACAAATATGTTCATTGATCTCGTTTGGTGTGGGAATGAAGGTGTGATACGGACCATACTCTTCTCGATGACTTGTGAGTGATTTTAGAGACATGCCCTCGGTATAAGAACATTGTCCATGATTAGGAAGGCCAAGGATTTGAGCGAATTGATCAAGAGTGAGAGTAATGATTTGGTTTTGAATTGAGAATTGAAGAGACAAAGTTTAATTCTCATTATATATGAGTTTAACTTGTCGATAAAACTCAAGAACGAAGCGAGGACAAATTGACTCATTGATGTGAAATAGACAATCGAATTCAATTACTCGAAACATGGAGGTGATGTAATCATAATCAAGAAATGAGGATTCAACAATGCGACCCTCATGAAAGAACCTAGGCTCAAAAGTACAAAAGCTTTTGATGTGGGAAGAAAGAGTGTTTGGTTCGAGTGATGGTTTGGGAATGTAGTCATCCGTTAGTTCATGATCATAATCAAACATGTGGTACATCTTGTTACCTATAATGAAACAAAAGTTAAAGAAAAATGAACCAGTTGCTTTGAAAATATGTTTCTAGTATGTGCCTATATGCAAACTATGTGGAGGTGTAGTAATTTCGACTCTAATATAATGCTAATGAAATTACCCAAACGCTCCTAACTTTTCTATTGCTAAAACAAAGATATCGAATTATACATATTAGTTATGTATTTCGACTCATATTTGTGAGATCATGTATGCATGCAAAAACGTTTTTAGTTTGTATCAACAATGCAAGAAAATGTTATTTCATGATCCTAGTCATGTGAACATTTCCAAAAATAATGGAATTGGGGTGTTTGGCAAATGCTTCATCTTGGTGCCAAAGCCTTTTAAAATCGAAAAGCTTAAGTGTTAATCACTTCTAATCCTTTTTTAAGTATCCTAGACATGATTCCACTAAGGACACTCAATTTAATTTGAATTTTGATAGCAAAATTCGGACCTAGGGTGAATGATATAAGTGGGTTAATGCAAATCCTATGTTTAGGGAATCACATTTGTTCTACATTGTCTAATCCTAGTTCTAATTTCATGATAATTAAATCAATTTTGAAAAGCCCCAATTCAATTTTATGATTATGAACAAACCCTAGAATCAAAAGTAAATGAAATTAGGTTTAATTGAATTACAATATGTGTTGAGTATGATGTAGTGAATGATAATCCTTAATTGCAATGCCTCGATCTTGATTAACAAGTGTGTAATGAAGTTATGGTTGTGGTTTTTGGCTATGGCAGCGATGTGGGTTTTTGTTTGAGTTTTGAATGTGAATAGTGAGGGAAAGAAGGAAAGAAAACGGGCTTCAGCAGATGCATGGTACCACTAATTTTAGTGGTGTCGTGCCCACTTTAGTGGTGCCTGGCACTGCTAACACAGTTTTCTGTCCAATTTTGGTTTTTGACGAAAAAGTCTTACTTATTTAGTGTGACTTTTTGAGACGAGAGGAAAGAAGTTATACCTAATAAATTCTTATGATGAGTGGAACTAGACTAGGCTACTAATGATGACATTAGACGTATCCGAGGGAATGAGTAATTAATCATTAGAGAAGTTCTCGGAATGACTTCAATATTTCCAGTGAAATACTTGAATAGTCATGAGTTTTATTTGGGAATGAATTCGAGGGACTAAATTAAAGAACTCGAATTGTGATGAGATGACCTAAATATTTCCAAAGGAATAGTCAAGAGTGGGTTAGGAATGGAATGTCAACGAAGTTGTTCAATGAGTATTCCATTTCGAAAGAGATGTTTCCTCATTGAACATCATAGTGACAGAGATGAAGACGTATCATGAAGTGTTTAATGCACGAACTAGTCAAGGCGATTATGGTCAAGTCAATCTCTTCTTGTCATGGCGCGTCATGGAAATGTCGTCATGAAGATATCAATGAAAGGTTAGAGCTTGTCTCATCTATAGTGCTTATTTTCATGCCTTTCCAGCATTTGCGTAATCAGCTTCGGTCATGGAGACAGTAAGAGTTGTTTGTTTCTTGATAAACCAAGAAGTTTAGAAACAACCTATGAAGGTACAAACATAACTTATACATTATCAATCCACATAATCTCCCACACTATCAAAGTTAGTGCTAGATCATGATCTTTGCACTAAACTCCTTGGAATTGCGCACTTCCCAAATGTATAATGTCTTGAATACATCGGATGACATATTCAATCGTTTTCAATGTAAGAAGTTTTAGGACCTTCTTACAACGATCCTAAAGGTAGACATTAAACATGATTTCGGGCCTACTTGCCGAGTGATAGAGTAATCTATCATTTCCTAGAAACTAAGTATTATCCATATTCTCACTATCTTCGTCTTTAGTGAGACCTAATATATCTCACGCTTCTCAAATCCAATTTAACATGCATTAAAATTTTAAAAGTGGTTCAGGCACGAAAATAGAAGTTTGGCTAGAAATGGGTTTTAGGAAAAGTACCAGGTGTTACAGAGAGATATGTTGTTTGATAGTTTCGGGATTAGGAAGCTCAGTGAGATAAGGACCTTCATTTTCAAGATGATGATATAAAGAATCCAAGGAAGGGTCTTCGGTGTATGCACACTGACCGACAGAAGGAACCCCAAGGATATCACCAAACTCGGTGATAGACAACATAATATTTTGATTTTGGATCCAAAAATCAAGAAAGACATTACCTTCAGTATCACTAAAGGTACGAACACAACTATAAAACTCAAGAATGAACCGAGGACAAATTTGATCATTTATTTTATATAAGCAATCAAACTCGATTGTTGGAAAGCACACCTCAATGCTATCCAACGGAACAAAGTAGGCATCGACAACACGTCCTTCGTGTATGTATCGATGTTAGACCTTATGGAGATGAGCTTTTTGCTCATCGGGAATGTTTGGGTCATCAAGAAGTGGAGGAATGTAGTGTTTGGTATCTTGATAATCATTATGAGGCATTGTTACCTATAAAAGAAAATAACATTACATGAGTACATGAATTTATTTTATTTGTGTTTTTGATTATGATTTTTCTAGTGTGTGCCTATATGCAAACTATGTGGAGTTGTGGTAATTTCGACTCCTAATTTTGCTCTAGCTCAATCAAATATGTCGAGTAATACATATTAGTTATATATTTCGACTCATATTTGTGAGATCATGTGTGCATGTAAAAAAACGTTTTTAGTTTGTATCAACAATGCAAGAAAATGTTATTTCATGATCTTAGTCGTGTGAACATTTCAAAAAATAATGAAATTGGGGTGTTTGGAAAATGCTTCATCTTGGTGCCAAAGCCTTTTAAAATCGAAAAGCTTAAGTGTTAATCACTTCTAATCCATTTTTAAGTATCCTAGACATGATTGCACTAAGGACACTCAATTTAATTCGAATTTTGATAGCAAAATTCGGACCTAGGGTGAATGATATAAGTGGGTTAATGCAAATCCTATGTTTAGGGAATCACATTTGTTCTACATTGTCTAATCCTAGTTCTAATTTCATGATAATAAAATCAATTTTGAAAAGCCCCAATTCAATTTTATGATTATGAACAAACCTTAGAATCAAAAGTAAATGAAATTAGGTTTAATTGACTTACAATATGTGTTGAGTATGATGTAGTGAATGATAATCCTTAATTGCAATGCATCAATCTTGATTAACAAGTGTGTAATGAAGTTATGGTTGTGGTTTTTGGTTATGGCAGCGATGTGGGTTTTTGTTTGAGTTTTGAATGTGAATAGTGAGGGAAAGAAGGAAAGAAAACGGGCTTCAGCAGATGCAAGGTTCCACGGTACCACTAATTTTAGTGGTGTTGTGCCCACTTTAGTGGTGCCGTGCACTGCTAACACAGTTTTCTGTTCCATTTTGGTTTTTGACGAAAAAGTCTTACTTATTTAGTGTGACTTTTTGAGACGAGAGGAAAGAATTTATACCTAATAAATTCTTATGATGAGTGGAACTAGACTAGGCTACTAATGATGACATTAGACGTATCCGAGGGAATGAGTAATTAATCATTAGAGAAGTTCTCGAAATGACTTCAATATTTCCAGTGAAATACTTGAATAGTCAAGAGTTGTATTTGGGAATGAATTCGAGGAACTAAATTAAAGAACTCGAATTGTGATGAGATGACCTAAATATTTCCAAAGGAATAGTCAAGAGTGGGTTAGGAATGGAATGTCAACGAAGTTGTTCAATGAGTATTCCATTTCGAAAGAGATGTTTCCTCATTGAACATCATAGTGACAGAGATGATGACGTATCATGAAGTGTTTAATGCACGAACTAGTCAAGAGGATTATGGTCAAGTCAATCTCTTCTTGTCGTGGCGCGTCATGGAAATGTCGTCATGAAGATATCAATGAGAGATTAGAGCTTGTCTCATCTATAGTGCTTATTTTCATGCCTTTCCAGCGTTTGCGTAATCGGCTTCGGTCGTGGAGACAATAAGAGTTGTTTGTTTCTTGATTAACCAAGAAGTTTAGAAACAACCTATGAAGGTACAAACATAACTTATACATTATCAATCTACATAATCTCCCACACTATCAAAGTTAGTGCTAGATCATGATCTTTGCACTAAACTCCTTGGGATTGCGCACTTCCCAAATGTATAATGTCTTGAATACATCGGATGACGTATTCAATCGTTTTCAATGTAAGAAGTTTTAGGACCTTCTTACAACGATCCTAAAGGTAGACATTAAACATGATTTCGGGCCTACTTTCCGAGTGATAGAGTAATCTATCATATCCTAGAAACTAAGTATTATCCGTATTCTCACTATCTTCGTCTTCAGTGAGTTTTATCTCCACGGACAATATTTGTTAGTAAGGATGATTTTAGGTAGGCTTTAGTTATATAAATATCCTATATATATATATATATGTATCTATATATACGTTTATGTATATATTATTATGTTAGCACACAAGGTAGTACACTTAGCAATTACTATAGGATTCAAGAAATAATCATAATTCACTCCTCATGTTCTCCTCAATCTTGTCATGCATGATCTTAAGTCAATCATTGTACATTCTTGGACAAGACGAGTTCAATATAGTGACACACACATATATTTCAAACAATGAGAGAGTATGAATTTTATTTCTTCATGAAAAGTGTAGTATCCACCATTCACATGGTATATTCATGTTTAAGACATGAAATGGTTTTAGAAATCAACAAGTCTTGGAGATTGTACTACAAATGTCTCCTTGTTGATTGAAACCATTTAGACAAACACTTTTCATGTCCTTTATACTAATACTAACAAAGATAGCACTCAAGAAAGCTACATGCACAACTAATCACGTAGAAATGGGGTTTTGAGAAAACTTACCTTGACCTATTATGTTATTCTCATTATTATGCTTTGAGAGATGAGATCAAGCTTGAATTATCCATCACCATTAGTGCTTCCATTTAATAGATCCATTTTCGGATTTCAAGTAGATTCTCAAGCATGACTATCTGTTAAGATAAGACTCAAGCATTTGGTCCCCAATATCTCTTGGGTACAAAGTTGTTAGTGTTGAACATCTCATGCATTTCATGCATGTGATTTGGATGTTGGAATGGAGGACAAATTTCCCATGGTAGATAACTTTGTTGTCGACGGTTGTTCCAAGCAACGGAAAAGCTACTTGGATAACTTTGTCTTCTAAAGTTACCTCTCGGTAGAGGAGTTCTAGGCCGAGGTTTGGGAATATTTGTTTGTCTAAGTGGAGGAGTCTTTGAACTAGTATCATGTCTAATAGATCCATCCACGGAGGTTGATACATGTTTATAAAATCTTTTTACTTCCTTTTTACTAGCTACAGGTATTTCAACATTATTGACTACAATGTGATTTGGTTTAGGACTTAAGTTATTTTTCAAGATTGATCCGGTTCTGACTTTGACATGTGACGGATCCACGGTGCCACTAACTTTAGTGGTGCCGTTACTACCTTTAGTGGGGCCGTCATCTGCCAGATCAGATTCACCAGATTTAACAAATTTAACTTGTTTAATTTCGCTAGTAGATGCCTTGTTTGGGTCAAATCCTAAACTTGCTCCAGTATTTCCACTAATTCTAACATTTTCAAGCATGTCATTAAGTACCTTAGTTCCTTTTTCAAACTTAACAATCTTAATGGCATTTTCCTTGAGTTTATCATTTTCTATTTGGAGATCTATACATGACTTACATTCTACGTCTACTTGCTTGTTCTTCTCAATTCTTTTAAGTTGATCTCTTAGTTCTACTACTTGTAATTCTAGTTAATGCAATGTTGCTTTTAGTGTTTTGTTTCTAGTTATGATTTTAGTGCTTATTTCATATAATTTATTATATTCATCATATAACATATTATCATCTATTGACGAGTTATCATCACTATAATAAGAAGAGTCAGAATGTACCTCGTTAGAAGCTTGAGCCATGAGACATGTTTCGTCGTTAGGCTTCTCCTCTTCTTCTTCACCACTATCACTCAAGAACCTCCTACAAAGGCTCTTTGGTTGTTTGATCTTGGTGGCTTAGGACATTCACCAATAAGGTGATTGGGATCTCCACATCTAAAACATTTCCTATCGCCCTTTCCTTTCTTATCATCTTGATTCTTAGAGAGTGACTTCCTTTCGTCACGATATTGCCTAGTTGATCTACCTCTTCTTCTAAGGAACTTCTTAAAGTTTCTAACGGCTAATGCATACTCTTCATTTTCACTATCGAGACATGAGCTTTCCTCATCACTAGATTCTTTCTTAACTTTTAATGCTAGTAACTTAACTTTCTCACTTTTGCCTTTGACAATATCGGAATCATTCTTGATTATCATTTCATGAACTTTCAAGTTTCCTATAAGTTCATCAAGTGATAACGTCGCCAAGTTCTTTGATTCTTCTATGGCAGTGACTTTTGCTCTCCATTTGGGATGTAGAGCCCTAAGAAACTTCCTAACATAATTCTTGCTAGAGTAACCTTCATCAAGAGCTTTAAGACTAGTAATAATAGTATTAAATCTAGCAAAAGCACTATCTATGGTTTCATCTTCCGGAACGGAAAATTGTTCATATTGTTGAACAAGAAGATCAATCTTGTTCTCTTTAAATTGATTATTACCTTGGTGAGTGACCAATAAAGTTTTCCAAATTTCTTTTGCCGTGTTGCACATAAAAATTCTTTCAAACTCCTTTTTTGGCAAAGCATTATAAATTACCATTTTAGCCTCATCATTTTTGGCTAATTTTCTTTTAAGTTCATCACTTTGTTTATCATAAGAAACAATTTGATCCTTTTTGGTAATTGGATCTTTTTCAATAGGTTTGAAGTCACCATCGGTAATAACATGCCAAAGAACAATGTCTTTTGATTTCACATACGTTTCGAATCTAGTTTTCCAATAAATAAAACAATCGGTTTCAAAAAGTGGTGGTCTTTGCATAGATTGCCCTTCTTGATATTTGTCGAAATCCATTGATCGATTCAAGTTTTAAAATACAGTTTACTTTAAAAACTTTCCAGACGTAGCTCTGATACCAATTGTGGGAAACTAGAAGGGGGGTTGAATAGTTTACCGACTCGTTTTAATTGGTTTATGAAAATTTCTCTTTGAAAAACTTTGATTTAATTGTAGATGAAATCAATTTACACCAATATGAACACTATACTATACTAACACAAAAGATTCAAGTTTTAAAATACAGTTTACTTTAAAAACTTTCCAGACGTAGCTCTGATACCAATTGTGGGAAACTAGAAGGGGGGTTGAATAGTTTACCGACTCGTTTTAATTGGTTTATGAAAATTTCTCTTTGAAAAACTTTGATTTAATTGTAGATGAAATCAATTTACACCAATATGAACACTATACTATACTAACACAAATATGCAATAAGTAAATAAAGAGAAGAGATGGAAAGATCAAACCAAGACACCGAGATTTATAGTGGTTCGGTCACGAAGCTCTTCTTCGCGCTACTCCACTCCTCGAGTACCACACTCGAGAGTTCTAAGCACTATATCAACAAAGCTCCCTTCAGGCGGAGAAAACCGTACAACGTCGCTTACGTTATTTTCCGACACTAAGCTAGATGTCGAGTACTAATCTTAGCTAGTACCAATCTACCACGATCCACTTGATCCTTACTTCACTCAATATCTACACGATCCTCATACTCTACACGATCAACACGATCCTCACACAATACACACGATCAACACGATCCTCACACTCCACACGATCAACACGATCCTCACACTCTACACGATCAACACGATCCTCACACAATCCTCACAATCTAATCTTGATCCACTTGATCAACACTATATCACTCAACACTCAAGAGATCCTCAAGATCTCAACAAGATCACAATGATCGACACAATAACTATAGACTACTAAAACACTTGATGTATATCAAGATACAATTAAGTAGACAACTTGTAATGCAAGTGCACTACACTATGACTCCAACACTTTGTATCTTCTTGATACTTTGTGTTCTTCTCTTGACTAGTAGAGGAATGAAGATGATCCTTGGTTGGATGAAGGAATCACTCTTTAAACAAAAGAAAACTAACTAATGATCAAAGGAGAGTTTAGGTGATTGAGGATATGACCACAGAAAATTAAGTGTGTGAAAGGATGACCAAAATCTGGGAAATGAAGTGGTATTTATAGAATCTGAGAATTTAGCCGTTATAAAGGGACGGCACCACTAAATAGCACACGGTACCACTAAATTTAGTGGTACCGTGGTACCGTGCCAGACAAAAACGCTCCTCTTTTTGTCTTTAGTGGTGAAATTTTATTTGGGGGTGTTTGGAGCTGGTTTGGGTGAAAAACTAGCTGTTGGGAATTTTGAAATTAATTTCCTAAGTTAAAACATTTCTTTATAATTCATAAATAATTTATAAAGTGTTATGAAAAGAAAGTTTTGTCAAGCTAAAAATGTAAGGTTTAAAAACACAAATTCACTTCTTTGATCATTGGTCAAGTTGTAAATTTGTTTGTTCATACCTAGAGTGATTTACTAAGAAGTCGGATATATTGACTAAGAATTTGTTTACGTTAGTTTTGACGTAAGATGTTTTCACATTTTGTTATCATTAAAACATAGAGATATCGAAAGATGAGAATAACGTTTTTTTAGACATTATTTGCATCAACAACTTATGTCTAGGGCTGTAAACGAACTGAACGTTCATTGAACATTTCATGAACCGTTCGGTAAAAAGTTCGTTTACGTTCATTCGTTTATTAAATGAACGAACATGAACAATATTTTACGTTCGTTTAGTTAAATGAACGAACATGAACAAAAGTCTCGTCCGTTCATTTATGTTCGTGAACGTCCGATCATTTGTTCGTTAACGTTCATTTATGTTTATTTATCTATTTATGTTCATATCTCATATCTTTTAACTTTATAATTTTAAAAATTGGTTTTGTTTAAACAAAACAACACTTATAAAACAATATATTGTGAAGAATTCAATAAATTTTATGTTTGTTTGTCTATTTTTGTTTATGTTCGATCGTTTATGTTCGTTTAGCGTTCGTTTAGTTTCTTAATGAACGAACATAAACGAACATGAACAAATCATTTTCTTAATAAAAGAACATGAACAAGAAAATTCGCCCGTTTAAACGTCCGTGTCCGTTTATTTGTCCAATTAAAATTAAATGAACGAACATGAACAAGGCTCCGTTCGTGTTCGTCTGGTTCGTTTACAGCCCTACTTATGTCTATCCTATTTATCCAAAGACATCAGCTAAATAGGCGAGGAACAGGTATGGCAGCCCGCAGGCTCAGCTAGACACAGAGGTTATCAATGCAGTAATATAAATTACCAAAAACATCATCATATAAACTTTAATTGATGGGAAAGCAATTTTAAGGGGATCAGTATGGTGGCTACAAGCCCATCAATCCTGATGAATAAAAGCGTACTATTACAATCAACCAAAACTACTTAATGAATTAAATACATGCAAGACCTTCTTACAGCTCTAGTATCTTCGTTTGGGGTATGTCTTGTGATGCTTGTTCGACTAAATTCGTCTCCTTAGGGTTTTGTTGCACACAAAATTCGTATATGTCTTGGGATATTTATAGTTTCTGTCTGAAGGCACGATGCGGCGCATCGAGTAAGTAGATGCGGCGCATTGACTTAACTTCGCGTGGGGTCTAAGATTAATATATTCTGGAATATTCGTACACCGTCTTCAGATACGGCGTATCTTGATCTTGTATGCGGCACATGTTCTTCAGTATCTTGGATCGTATCTGGTGAAGTCTTGATAGTGATACGCCGTATGTCAGAAGTATAGTATCTGGAGTACAACAAGCTTGATCTTCTTCGTTGATCAAAGTTTCATATGTGGCGCATGATAGAATTACATGTGGCGCATTCTTCAAAGTCAGGCAATGGTCTTCGAATTCATCTAAGTATGATATTGCGGCGTATCTATTGAGAGAGATACGGCGCATCTTCTTGATTTTAGTAGACTTTTGACATCTTGCTAGTTTTGCTCCATAATTAGTCCAAAATCGCCAAGTTTCACCAATTGCTTGTTTTTACCTGAGAATTACTAAAGTAAACATTAAAGCATCGATTCTCATAAATAACATAATAAAACAAGTCAAATAAATAGGATAAATGATGAGACTAATATGTACTTATTTGATGTCATCATCAACTTAGGTACTTTGGAGAAGAATTCTGGAAAATGGAGCATTTTGGACGTTTTTGGAGCAAAAAGTGAAGAAAACGACAAGGTCAAGAATTCAAGCTGGAAACAGTACCTGACGGCGTCAAGGCTCACTAGGTGACGCCGTCACATGTTGATCGAGAGGTGGATAGCTATTTTACACTTGACGCGCCAGAAAGGAATTCGGAGATTTACACGTGACGGTGTCACGTGTTAAAACACCAAGGCCGTCACATGTTAAGTTAAAGAGAGACGGCCCAGAGCACGTTTCAACCAGATGGCGTCAAGAGTGGATCTAGGCAATCAAGAAACCCTAGGACGGCGACTTGACGGCGTCACGACCCAAAAAGTGACGCCGTCAGATTGTAAATTCTATATATATTCTTGGATTTTTCATTCATTAAGAGAGGAACTTTTAAGTGGTTTTAACACAAAACCCTAGCACAATTTTACAGCTTTTGTAAAGGTTTCAAACCCCTACTTTCATCCATGTTTAATTGAAGATAAGTTACCCTTTAATCATTCAATATGTCTATGTGTTGTTTGATTATCTTATATGCTTTTCTTTCTATTAACATGCTAGCTTAGGTTTATTTGTGTTTGCTTAGATCTAATGAAACTTAGTTATTGATTATTGGTTGTTGGTTTGTCATCAATTGTTGTGGGTGATTGATTTTAGCGTTAGGCTTAAGAAAACTGGCTAATCTCCTATATGGTAACTTGCTTGAACGTCTTAAGAAATGTAACCGGATGTGTATTACGGTTTTATTGGTTGTATTAAATGCATAAGTGACTATTAATGAGGCCATGATAGGATACTAAACATGTCGACATAAGAAGAGATAGAAGCTTATAGAGTTGGGGAATATCGTACACGGACCCACGAATTGTATTAAGGAATGCAACCCTTCATCCACGCAATTGTGACAAACCAATTAATCAATAAAAGATAACTAAGGAGTAATGAAATCTAAGTAAACACGTTTTCTCCATATATAAAGTTCCTACCATTTATTTTCTTGTTATTTTATTTTAATTGTTTAAGTAGTCATTTGGGTTAGTTGGCTAGCAACTAATTCCGTCCACTCTTCCAATACCCGAGATATTTTACTTGCTTTCCATAAAATATAAAAATACAAAAAGAATCATCCCTAACCCCTATACCTAGTTAGATTAGTTTCAATCCTAACGACACTATTCCTCGAGAGAACGATCAATCCCCCGGTACTTGCCACTCACTATACTACGTCGGTCAAGTACACTGCCTGGTGGGGATTGCAAGCTTCTCGAGATCCCTTGAGAAGTAAAACCTTTTGCAAGGTTGCAAAACCACGCATCAGGTACTTTGTTTACCTCGTTCCTGTTAAGGGATAAAGTGGAAGTCCATTTGTTTAGAATAATGGGCGAGTTACGTATATGATGAGATGAAAAGTGTTACGCTTTTAGGGGGTCATTTAAGCCCTAATTCGTATAAATGTGATCAAATATTGCCCTAAATCGTTCCTTTTGTCATTTTAGGTACTTTTGAGAGGAATTCTGGAAAACATGCACATTTGGACATTTTTGGAGCATAAAAGTGAAGAAAACGACAAAGTCTTAAAGAAGCAGGATTTTACAACCTGACGGCGTCAGAAGTCACAAGGTGACGCCATCA
>LBNU01038617.1:2175-17531 GCA_014162995.1 Artemisia annua
TTATGATGTAATGTTACAATGTGAGGAAGTCCAAGGGCCATGCATGTATAATTGTAAGACTTAGGAAGAAACCCTTGGACTCCCCTATATAAACTATGTGTAAGCCTTGTATTAGGCTTGTTGGTTCTCTTGGAAATACAAGTTCACTATTATCATATTGAGTTCCTTCCATTCTCTAATCTTCATCTTCTTCTTCTTTGTTGTTTAGATTTCATGGTTGTTTATGTTATGAATATGGTGACCTAACAACTAACAATGAGAAATGATGCACTGGTTATTTGGTTATATTGCGATATAACAAACAAGGAATCACCAAGCACCACGGGTCAAAATCAAAGCGATAAGAAAATCCTCCTTAAATCATCTTCCTCGGTCGCAAACAACTTTCTCCTTCGTTCTCCATCTCTTAACTCCTTATGCCTTTGTCGTATCTTTGATTTGTTTGATACAGATCCATTTCATCACATTTACCCAACCCATTTCATTGGCCATATGCGTTACTTTTCACATAATAAAATAGATTTTAGGTGCTTTGGCGAACAAGTATATATGACTCTTTAGTAATAAGAAAACCAAAAACTTTGAAACATTCGTGTGACAACTTTAAAGTTTTACTAAGGTGACAAGGTTTGGAATCTCTGGAACTACGGGCTAGGGAATCTCCGGGGTTGTGGGCTTTGGAAGCTCGGGTAGCAAGAGGAATTGCGGGTTTAGCGATCACAAAATGTTGATTTTGGAAACTTATGAACAGTAGTGAGTTTTACTTGACTGTAAGAAATAAAGAAAAGTAACCTACACATCACCATTATTCCTTTAGTAAAACAACGCTCAGATCCAGGCAATTATAATTGTTCTACTAGAATTCACATTTATGGCTTTTCTATTATCTATATATTTTGACTCTTTAAGTTGTCTTCTAGATTGTGGCCCGGGGTGCGTAGGTGTGAGTACTGTAACTACTGCCCAGATTGTTGCTGATAGCCGTCTGTAGCGAGAATGATCTGCTGATAATAACCATAAGTACGTCCTTATTAGCTTATGCATCAGATTATCATTAAGGTTATAATTGGTTTCAATTTGTTAGGCGTCATCACGTTCCATAAGGTATTCATTGTAAGTTGGGGAACGGAGACGGTATTCATTGTAAGGAATGACAAGACTTCAGATGCAAAAATATTACCTCATCAACTATATATTTGGTGTTTGTATACTTTTAAAATGATCGCTTATGTTTTTTGGTTTATTATTTTGTTATATTTGTTTGTTGCTATACCTTTAAATTTATAGCGTTTCCGTATATCCATAAACTGGTAATGTGTGTATTTATTACGTTTCTGTATATCCACAATACATACACAAACTGGAATTTGTATTTATTCGGTCTCAATTGAAAATCACTAAAGAATCTCCGTCGCAATGTGCTATGATGTTGCAAGTCAACAAGTGAATGCTTCCGCGGCAACCATTGATGCTCCTTCTACGGGTCTGAACAACAAGAATTTTAAAAAGAGCATCACCTTCTTCCGCAATGAACTTTTATATAAAACCTGTGTGCATCGCACGGGTCTGAACGACTCGTATTGATAAAACCATAATACGTCATTAATTATATATAAAAGCCCTATCGTTGACGGGTAGAAAAAGCAAAATTAACATCAAGGCAGCATGGTTTAAACCACAAAATTCGGATAAACATGAGGAGGCTGCATCTAGAATCAAGAAAATTATACTCCTTCCTAAACCTCTGCAAGCTTGAATTCTCAACACTTCTTTTTCTGCAACTCTTTTAGTTTCTCCCGAAGTTTTTGTGCTTCCTAAAAAACAAAGCACAAAAAGAGTAACTAAGTGACGCATACTCTTACATACAACAAAACTTGAAGAAAAAACTAACCTCTTGCTTGCTGAGAATCTCTTGTTCAAGTTTCTTCTTTTCATCACTAACTAGCTCTATCTCTAGATCTTTCCAATAAGCGATTTTCTTGTCACATTCCTAGAGAAATAATGTGTCATATTAGAACTTCCAAAGAAAGTAACCAAGAAAGTATATTATAGCATCAGAAGATCACTTACAACAAGCTGTGGCAGATACTGATAATATACTCGTCTGAAAGCCTGATTTTTCCATGTAAACAAGTAATAACCATTGCATCTTAAAGAGTAGAAAGCTCTAAACATAATATAAATAGAATTATGTAAGCATAAAGATATACATATAAAAGATAAGGGGATAGTTCGAAAGTTACCGTAGCAACTGTTAAAATTAAATCTTGCTCTTGAGCCTTGCGCTGTGCATCATCATCCTCATGAGCCCGAATATCCTCTTCAGAGCCAGGATTTCTTTCACTTCACACACATTAATTAGATTAGTCACTTGATTTTGCCATTCTGTAGGTTTCGGTATAACTTGTAAAATATAGTAGCTTGTATAGACTGAAAGGTAGTCAGAAGGAGCTGGATCATCCTCATTCTCTTCGTCTTTTGCTTCAAGAGATATGTCATCATGCTATAAAAATAATCAAAATCTGATTAGGGCCTTTCTATTTAGGATCAGATAACAAAAACTTACTAACATTATTGTAAAAACAAAACAGCAATGTTGAAGTGTGTGTGTTTCGGAAACAGAAAGTCCCCCATTGGGCTTTTCCTAAATGATCAGTCCAACGAACCATATCCTTGGAAGGTTTACAGGAAAATGAGGACTAGGACACATGTAGAGATGATATGAACCATTGTCATTATACAAGTTAGGAGAGAGAATAAGATTGCATACTTTATCTAGGGTCAGATAACAAGAATTTTACGTTATTTGTAAAAAAGAGCAACGTGCAAGTATGTGTATTTCTGATCGAGAAAGTCCCCTATTGGGCCTTTACTGAATGATCAGTCCAACGAACCACGGTCTTGGAAGATTTACAAGAAAACGAGGACTAGGACACATATAGGGCTGATATGAACCATTGTCGTGATACAAGTTAGGATAGAGAAATGTTTACATATACTGCGCGACGATTGAAATGGGGAAGCACGTTGGAGTAGTTTTCTGTTCGTATTCGAATATTTTGGCTTGGGCAGTAAGGTTCGCCATTCAGGGGGTTCTCTATCTGATTATCCTTTTTTATTCAAACAACAATCCTCTTTGAATATCATCTTCATCTATTCAATTAGTTAATTTTACATTTTGATACTTATCAAATATTAAGATGATAAAGGTGTTACAGCTGAAATTGTTAATCAGGAAGTGCATGATGTTGTCAATAAGGAGAGTGCAAATTTTGAGTAAAAAGGTGTGATAAGGATTTATTTGTTACGCTTTTAAGGGGTTATTTAAGCCTTAAATCATAAATATATGGTCAAATATTGCCTCAAATCGTTTCTTTTCTCAATTTAGGTACTTGGGATGTGAATTCTGGAAATTGGAGCATTTTTAACATTTTTTGGCTCAAAAGTAAAGAAAACAACAAAGTCAATAAAACATGTCAGGAATTGCACCTGACGGCGTCAAGCATTAATAGCTAACACCATCACTTGAAGATCGAGCTGGAAAATATTACACATGACTGTCTAGTGAACCTTTGGGAGATTTACACCTGACGGCGTCAGGTGTATTTGAGTGTAGGCCGTCTGGTTATAATTTAACAAGAGACGACCCAGAAGTTTTATAACGTGACGACGTCAGAAGGTTCGATTGCACAAGAAGAAACCCTAAAAGCAGCGTTCTGATGGCGTCACGACTTATAACCTGACGTCGTTAGCCTTGTAATTCTATATATAGTTTTCGATTTTTCATTCATTAATGTGCACCATTGGAGACAAAAACCCTAGTCCGAATTCTACAGCTTTTTCAGGGTTTTCAAACCCTCTTTTCTTCTATGTTCAATTGAAGATAAGTTTTCCGTTAATCATTCAATATATCTACGTGTTGTTTGATTAATTGTTTATCTTTTCTTTCTATTAACATGCTAGCTTAAGTTATTTAGTGTTTGCTTAGATCTAATGAAACATACTTATTGATTGTTGATGAGTTGTCTATTGTTAAGTTGATTGACTCGTGTTAGGTTTAAGAAAATTGGCTAGCCTCCTTTGTATAACAAGCTTGAACGTCTTAAAAAACATAATCGGATGTGTACTACGGTTTATTCGTTGTATTTAATGCATGAGTAGATGTTAATGATTCTATGATAGGATACTAAACGTGTCGTCATAAGAAGAAATTAATATTCATAGAGTTAGGGAAGGTTTTACACATCCCACGACTGGTATTAAGGAATACAACGCTTCAACTAAAACAACTACACTGTGACATTCAAAAAGTCAATAAAAGATAACTAGGGAGTAATTATATCTAAGTAAACACGCTTGTCTCATTATAAGAAGTCCACCACTTTACTTTTCTTGTTATTTATTTTCTTGTTTTTTAGTTTAATTATTAGTTTTGGGTTAGTTGATTAGCAACTAATTCCCCCACTCCTTCAAAGCCAAGATTTTTAATTGCTTTTGTAATACCCCGTAATTTACCTAGTCATTAACTAACGTTAAACACAAAGTAATTCCATATGAGCGTTTAATAACCACTTTTAAGGGTTACATTTTTATTTTTTTAATAACAACGAACTCATACTCATCAACAAATTGTGCGGTACAACTAACACAAGCCCATATCTATTTCATTTTCTTTATCTATAAATCATACACATGCTCTTATTTTTTTTCCCTTTTGAACCTACCCGACATCGCGTTAGTAATGGTCCTTGTATATTGTAAACCCTAACACACTCCTATATAAACCCAAGTTATATTCATTCTAGGGTTTCCATGTTCCTTACACTTCTCTCTCTTCTCTCTATAATTTTTCGGCGCCGTCACCAGTGCTCCGGCCAGATTCCGGCCACCTCATTCTCACGCCACCACCACCAAGCCAAGGTAGATCGGGTTGCTGGGAGTGATTTGGAGTAGTCCTTGCTCGTGTTTGGTCCGTGTTTGACCACAGCCGACACCACTGTCGCACCTCCGTCTCGCCATCTCACTCTTCGCCCTCTCAGTTCTTGGTATGACGAAATCACTACTCATTTTTATTAAACCTTTGTTTAAAAATCGATTATAAATGGGTGTTAATGTTTTCGTGGATCTAAAATAGTGAACGAGTTAATAAGTTTTGTGGATTAAAAACGGGATTAAACATGTTCGGATTGGATTTGTGTGGTAAGAAAAATGACGGGAAAGGGTGCTTGTTGTTTGTTTCGTCACCATGGGAAAACGGGTCGGGTCAAATGTTCTTGGTTGACCCGGATCTAGTTATGAATTATTTGTGTTCTTGTTGAAGTTTTTGTTGTTTTGATACTCGGATCTATGTTTAAGCTCGACCAAAGGTTTTGGTCATTTCATCTTGGTCGCGGATGGATTTAGTTGTGCGTATCTTGTTTTAAATTCGAGTACCCATCTGCTTATTCGTTTGGGTCGAGACCCGTCTTGGTCACTGATGCTTATTTGCTTTCTTTGGTCTCGGTTTGTATATCAAAAAAAATATTTAAATGTTTATTTTGCTCGTCTTTGGGTTACGGATGGGATTTGGGTTCATAAATATTGATTTTGCAATGTTTCGGATTTATAAGACTGGAAAAGAGCATGCGTGATTTAAATCAGTTAATTTTCCTTGGTCTTGACATGGTTTTAGCTAGGTTGGAATCTGGAAACTAAATCATAGTATCGAATTGTTAAACTATTGTTTCTGTTATTTTAGTTGGTTAACTTGCGTTCGGATTAGACATGGTCAAAAACCACCCGTAAGGTGTTGTTGTTTTGTTTTGACTTTTGGTCCTGTAGTTGCTCACTGTCTATCTTGTGCTTAATTTAAGTAAGTCATTGGCAATATTAAGGTGTGTGTAGATTGTCTTGTTCACAGATAAAAACTAGAGTGTGTTTAGTTTTATAATAAAAGGTATCTAGAGTGTGTTTAGTTTTATAATAAAAGGTGTGTCAATTGTTCATTTTAAGCATATATCTTATTTGTTTTGAGTCATTAATAAACTATTTTACTTAATGTGACTATTTGGTATTAGTATCCTTTGTAAGTTTCAGTTACTCGTGGATTGTTATTTGGGATTATACATGACGTTGAATATAAATACTTAACGGATTGATAATACTTGGACCTATATCGGACTTAAATTATTGGACAATGGACATTCTTGGACTTATTAGACTTTTGAAACGAATACAATATATTAGACTCACAACGAATTTAATATATTTGATTCGCAACAAATATTCAATAAGTAAATAATGTCTAATAAACAATGAATACTCTTTATTAGTTTCTATCAAATTGTCGGGAAATATTGTTGTGAGAAAATCGATTTCATTAAAGTCACGTTGACTTGGAAGTGTGTATAAAAGAACGTGTCATGCTGAATTTTTATACAACTTTCTAAACTCATATTTATTGTTCAACACTTTCTATTTTTATAAAACCCGACAAGAAGATAAACTTATATTTTATGAAGTTGAGAAGCCTTTTGCTCGAATTATAAATTCAACTTATTTTGTCTAATAAAATATGTATGTTTTACATAAACTATTTGGGATTATGGGGTAAACACCGAAATTTGCCTATTTTATATTACATGGTTAATTGTCGTCGTTATCTAGATTTTCATTGATTAACTTGAGGTTGTCAATATTTCTTGATCTTATCGATGTCGTTTCCTAGTTGGCGTGAGTTGTATTTTGGAGTCTATGTTTTCTTACCACACCACACGAAATCGTTGATACTAAACTTTTTATAAGTAATGATACAAATGATCCACGAAAACTATGACACATTGTCTTTTAGACTTTATTATTGTACGAGACGTATTTTGAGATAACCGTATACATATTAGGTTGTGCCGATCTCGTACCGTTGTGCCTATATCTCGTGATACCGTTGTGATCTGCTCTAGATGCCAGTTGGGTCAGTTGTGATATTTTGCGTTGCTTCATATTGAGGTGAGTCATAGCCCCTCTTTTATCTATTCTGAACTCTTTAGGGGAGATACATGCTCGTTTTACTTACATCTTTTACTAGTTATCTTAAACACTTTACTCGATTTATGATACACTCTATTTGTTTATTGAAACATATTACATGCTACAAACATGAACACAAGTATTTTTCTGTATGCTATCATGATTATTATTGCCTAAGACACACTTTTGCCACTGAAAGTCCCTCATATCATGAACCTTAGTCACTTGCGAGTGAACGTGAATATAGTGAATAGATCTATTGGCAGTTGACGCCCCATTTGTGCTAGCCGGATAGGTAGCCAAATGCACTTTATTTGAAGAACAATAGGATGTTGGCAAACTCCTACACGAGGGCACTATTACTTACATCATTTCTATGATGTCTGTTACTTACGTCATTTTTATGACATCACTAGTTAACGGTTGCGTTCATGAGACTTAGAGCAATAAGGCGGTATTGTAGTCATGATATAGTACTGCAACTACTAAATTTATGGGCGTATAACAACGTAGCCCGCTGTTTATTAAACTTGAAACTTGTGTTCAACTGATTTTTATACAAACACTATTGATTCACTCAACTATTGACCCGGTTAGAGCAAACAACAAACGAACTATGGGTGTATGACAACGTAACCCACTATTTACTTCATCATCTCACAAACTCGAATCACTTTAACTGTTTTTTTTTATATAAACTCTATGAACTTACCAACCTTTGTGTTGACACTTTTTAGCATGTATTCTCAGGATTCCTAAGGTTGATACTTACTCTTGTAGGCACTTGGCAAACGGCATGGCATGGTCATAGATGACTCTGATAAACAGTTGGGACCACTCCATTTATTTATGGGCCTATTTCCGCAATGCTTTTGAAATATGTAAACTCATTGTTTTTAAATAGTGAAATTCATTTTAAACGGTTGAGATAAAAACCGTTCTTTATACTTTGTGTTGTGATACTAATTGAGTAGCATCCCAGTGACATGTATGCTTCCGCTGGACCCGATTTTGGGGGTGTTACAGATTTCATAAAATATAAAATACCAAAAAGAATCATCCCCCACCTTTAGGCTTAAAAAGACATACACTTTAACCTAACGACACTATTCCCCTAGAGAACAATCAATTCCCAGGACATACCTATACTACACTACAATGATCAGGTACACTGCCGGGAGGATTGCAAGCTTCTCAAGATCCCTTTAGAAGTAAAACCTTTTGTGAGGCCGCAATCCTCGCATCAGGGTGTTAATTCTTTTCTCACTTGTTAACCTTACTTCTAGTCACTGATTGGTCTGCAGTGCCATCATTTGACTTGGAAATGTTAACGTGAGGTGTCATGAGCTTAGATGCAATAATATTATTTTCACTATTGGGTGTAACAATGGAACCCACTTGAACTTGTATTCAAACTATTACAATCTAAACCTACGGATTTCACTCAACCTTTGTGTTGACCCTTTTAGCATGTTATCTTAGGTAACTGAGCAAATTAAAGACTTATGGCATGGAGTGACATTGGACATGAGGACATACAAACCTGTTATCATTCATCTACTTGTGTTTTGAAACGTATCTTTGGAACCTCTGTTTGTAAAAATCTCTTTTGTTGTAAAACCTCTGATGAATAAATGCATGATAACTTATCTTTTAAAAACGTCTCTTTTTGAGTCGTTTTCTATTATTGTGACTGTGCATCAAGAGTTAATACCCCAGATTTAGCTTCCGCTGCTATCTGTGAAAATGAGGGTGTTACACTCGACCTCGGAGACACAGCTTAAACAAACGGGTTACAATTTACAAGTTAGAAAAAATTCTGAGCGCCAACCTGCTTGTTTCTAATAAAATAAAGGCACTCTCCTAAACACTCAAATGATAAACAAAGACCCCTCTTATTTTCTTTATTTGCAAGAATGAAATTGAATTGCCTCCCAAACAATGCTCACAATTTGGCACAAACATAAATCAATACTCTCCTCTCATTCTAGTTTTATTTAAGTTTCTTGATGGGTAGCTCACATAAATACTTGTACGGCATCAGAGTTGAGGTTGATGATAGCCGCACCGTATTACCCTTTGACACTTCTATGATAAAACCCTTCCGCCATAAAGCAGCGGATGCTAAAGAGTATGATTCCTTAAGATCCGACTTCCCCAACAAGTTGAAGGAGCTACATTATTACTACAATGATACACAGTCCAAGGTATCTCCGCGGCTCATACACTTAACAGGAAAAGTTCATTTTTTTGTGAAGTAAATCCAAGATAGATGACAAGAAATATAAGGCCCCAGAAGAAAATTTGGCTCTTTTACTAGGTTTACCTAGTATACTCGATTATGAAAATTTAATACAATATTGTACCAGAAAATGTACAAATGTTTCTCATGTTTATTTCATTAGGTAATCGCGCGAATACCTACTCTTGTCATATATTATTATTATTGTTGCTGTTGTTGTTAGTTCTTTAGTTAAAACTGTGTTTTGTTGATTTTGTGAAGAATACTTGGTGAACCCTTCTATAGCATTGTAGCGAAATTACCTAGTGTAAAAGATGCGGAAGTTTTTTATGACCAGATGCATTATGGCAAGTATCATATGGAGGTATGAGTTGTTTGATTTTCTATCAGGTGTAGTATGCTTCTTCAAATGTCTCTCCTTCTTTCTTGGAAGGAAAGTCCTTAGTTTAGTGAGGTCCATGGCATAATTCTCAACCAACTTGAGCAGCATAAGCTCTTTCATCCATTTTCTTTAGATCCCTAATAAGTTTATTCAATTGAGCTTGAATAGCAGCATATCCATCGGAAGTAACACTGCTTTTAGATCTAGTAGAGGTTCCATCATGCCATTTCTGAGAATGATCAGCGATTTCTTGGATGGCTTTCCTAGCATTGACTGCACTCATCTGAGGTACAACTCCCTTAGAATCCAAAATCTGTCGAGTAGGCACATCTAAACCCTGATAAAACAATATCACCTCCTACATAGAAGTCAAATAGTGTTGAGGACATTTCAATAATAAATCTTTAAATCGCTCCCAAGCCTGATAAAGAGTCTCATCGGGCTCTTGCTTGAAGTTATTGATAGCCTCTATCTTTTTAGCAGTTCAAGCAGGTGGGCAATATCTCCTTAGAAGTTTCTTCTTCAGATCTTCCCATTCAGTAATTGAACCAGCCGATTCATTCTTTAGCCACCTGTTAGCAGCTCCTGTAAGTGAAATAGGGGAAACACGAAGCATTAGTTGGTCAATAGATACTTTCTCAGTTGTGAACAAGTCTACGATCTTAAGTATCTTTTCCACATGCTCATTGGGATCTTCATGCTCCGATCCACATAAAGCATTCTCTCGCAACTCCTTGAGAAATTGACCCTTCAATTCAAACTTGGCCTCTTTGTCGAACTTAGGCCTAGCAACACCCGAACCATAGTCTTCTCGGGTCTTGTTCATGTATTCCTCCATAGTTGGTTCCGTCATTGTTTGCAGGAGTCATCTTTGAGTTCGGCTTTCCTCATTGACTTAATCAAGGCTTTTCGAAGTTCATCTTCTTCAGGGTCATCAACAATTTCCTCTAGAAGTTGACCTTTAAGTGCAGCAACTGTTGGCTTGGCTGGTGCCGTTTGAAGTGTCATTGGAGTAGTCTTTAAGGTTTTCGAAACAAAGTCCGTAGTTGTCTTTTGAGGAGGTTTTCTAGTGCTCCCGGGAGGTTGTCACGAAGATACTCATTGACTTCTCTTGGTATCTTATCTTTGATGGCATTATCGAGACCTTCACTTTCAAGTTTATCCAGCCTCAACTTCTGTAGGTTATGTGCTTCCTTAAGCTTTTCAACAGCTCTGTTGTATATCTTAAGTGGACCTGGACCCGGTCCTCCCTTTGAGGTTTGAAGAAGATGATTGTTGTTGTTGTGAAGGAGTTAATTCAGTAGAGGGTTCATGTTGAGTTTGAGTTGGAGCATTAACGGTACTAACTGGTAATCGTCGACTCTGGTGTTGCTGTCGTCATCCGATTCCGTTTCCTTGTGTTCATCACTTTTCCTTGCTTCCTGCTCACTTTCATCACTTTCTGAATTCTTTTGCTTTCTTCCTCATCAGATTTTGTTTTCTCTTCATCATTTCTTACACTCTGTTCTGATCTTTCCGATTCTTCTTCAATCAGAACCCCTGACTCGTTCATCACTACTTTCCGATTGTTCTTGCTCAGCATCATCTTCATGACTTGATTTAGTAGCTGAGCTGGAAGACTTTTCAGTTTTATCAGAACCAGTTGCACTGTGGTGTGAGTCTGATGCGGTGTGAGAACCGGATTCCTCTGATCTTTCTGGAGGGGTTTCTGCTCTTGAGCCTGAGCTTTGTCCTTTCTTTCTAAGTTTAGCCAATCTTTCTTCTTCAATTTCTTTTGTTATCCCTTATTCCCGTCTCATTTGTTTTGCATCTTCGCTTCAGTGAGTGGTTCTTCAACAGCTTCAGATGTTTCAATTTGTTTGCCTTTACTTGCTTTCAACTTCTTACCGGCTTCTTGAACCACTTCTTCATCAGCTGGTTTATCAGGTTCATCAACGAGGTATGTTTCCTTTTGGATGCAACTTGGGCTTTCTTGGATCGCATCTTAGGAATTTTGAACTTGGAAACTGTTTCTGTTGTGTCAAGCGGATTCATACCAACTCTCCTTTCTTTCTGCCGCATCATACACTTTAAATGCCTCGGTCTTACGGACTGCATCAGTAAGTAGCCTGTTGGGAATTCTCATCCTTGCTTGGTGGTGCTAGTAGCAAGGATACGAGTGGATGAATGGGTGTGATCCAAGATAGGTGTATGTGCTTATCATCCTCTCTAGATCGATTTCAGGATATTCTTCATGAAGTATATGAATCAGGAGTTGGTGAATCGGTAGAATGGCACTTTCTTATCTTCATCCCTTTTGAATGAAACAGATTGGTTAATCATGTTTTCCCAGATCGGTAGAGCATAATCGATACTGACATTCTTGATAAACCCCCAGAAGAATTGTAGGATTCAATGGATGTATGTTCATGCCGGATTGCTTTCCAGTGATTGAGTTTGTGAGGATATTGTAGAGTGTGAGCCAAGGTTGGGGATGTATTTGCGAGTTACGGAGGATGTGGTGGTGATTTTGATTTGGATTCATCGTATCTAAGTCTCGTAGTAGTCTGAAGATTTCGGACTGAGATGGTGGGAGAGCAAATTCTTAGTTCCTTAGTCCGTCACTTGGAATGCAAGACTTTCCAAAATCTATCCTAAAGAAATCTCTCTACTGTCCATTTCTTGGTATTTTCTTTGTCCTGTTTGCTTCGAAGCTCTTCCAAAACTGAATAATGAGACCAAAGCTGTCATGTAAGCAGCAGAGATGACTAAATGGAGGTTGCGGAGGATTTCGACAATGATCCTGCAGGTATCATGACAAAAAATCTTATCATAAAATACATTAGATCTCCAATAAGCCTATATACAAAATCAACATACAAACAATACAACCACATGAGTGTGTTAACAAAAATTGTACCTAAAACACACACAAAGTACATGTGGAGAGTTAACGTTAGTCAAAACTTTCTATGTGCTCTAATAACTCATGCACAATCCTTATAGACATGACTGAATGAATTTCTATACTTGCAATATTTTGGAAAAATTTGGGCAGAGTTTCTTTTCATAAAATGGACAAAATAGAACCCATACGATGATGGTTCTTAGCCATTTCTCCTTACTCGGAGTGAAAATCCATATTTAGTAACGAAAAGAAAATCCAAGCAGTCAGTCCATAAGTAATCAGTACAACCAAACACATACTATCAAGACTTAAGATCATACTAGCAATCACAACCATATTAGCATACAAGTCTCATACTAGCAATCACAACCATATTAGCAGTCAAGGCTCATACTAGCAATCCCAACCATATTAGCAGTCTGTGAACACACTCCTACTCGCAATTTCTAAAAAAAATTTCTTATTCGCAATTTTGCAACATATTCGCAATCCAGAAAAATTTTCCTTATTCGCAATTTTAGAGCCACAAAACCATACTCGCAATATTAAGGATTAAAACCATATTCGCAATTTTAAAGCCACAAGACCATACTCGCAATCCTTTTAACAGACCATATTCGCAATCAACAAGAAAACCATATTCGCAAACCATTCAAAAGACCATATTCGCAATCAACAAGAAAACCATATTCGCAAACCATTCAAAAGACCATATTCGCAATTCAGAAAGATTTTCCTTATTCGCAAGTATGAAACCACATTCGCAATTCAGAAAAATGTTCCTTATTCGCAATTATGAATCATATTCGCAATATATTTCACAGACCATATTCGCAATTTCTCAAGAAAAATCATACACACAGAAATTTTCACAAGCGAATTCACTTAAGTCTTAGAATGTACACACGAATTTGTAGTCAAAACACATAAAGATTGTTAATCAAGGCACCAAAAACGTGATTCTAGTTTTCAAATTTGAAGGACAGTTATCACATAATAGGTTGCGACCCAAAACAACTAAATCATGTTCCACATGCAATATCAAAAGAACCTAGACCTTCTGAGAGTGATTTCCCAACTCCTAAAGACCTACCCTCACGGCTTTTGATGCTTAATTGCAACAAAAATTACACATACACAAATCCCCAATAATTCGAGCCCTAATATTAATATTAAGCAGATTTCTATGTAAAATTATGAGAGAAAGTAATTTAAAAGATTAAACTTACAATTAAATGGAAACCTTTTGCAAGAAAAAATCAGGTTCGTGGAGAAGAAAAAAAAGAAAATGCAGCGTGAGTTTGTGTGTGTGGGGTGAAGGTGAGAATGAACAGTTGTTAAGTTTGAAACAGATATAGGTTTTATGATTTTTGAATATTACACAAATGGTCCTTGTTCTTTTCTCTTTCAAAGTTGTGCATTAATGGTCCTTGTAGTAGAAATATAGGCTTTTGCGAATTGTAACAAAATCTCGTCTGGTTGGCAAAAGGATATCTTCAGAAGGAAAAGATAGACTTTGAGGAATCATTTCTCCAGTTTGCTCGAATGGTTGTCCGGAATTTCTTGGTTTTATCGGCCACACAAAAATATTGGTCGTCTATCAGATGTATTTCAAAATACGCTTTTCTGAACGGAAAACTTCGTTAGTGCTACGTGTCAGTCAACCGGTAATGTTTCTCGACGACGACATCCCAACCCATGTTACGATTAAAAAGTTCCACTTTCATGTCTCAAACAACCCGAGGCATTGTTATAACGGATGTAACTTGTCCAAATTTTTTTCTAATAATTGTTCTCAAGAACGTTGATCCTACATTGTTTTATACAAAAACACGGATGACGTTTAATGTTCAAATTTATGTCGTGACATTATTTTTGCTTCAACACAAAAAAATATTCAAATGCTTTTGCAAAATAATAAAACAAAGTTTTGAAATGTCCATGATCGGTGAACTTTCGTTCTTTTTAGGAACAGAGTTCATCAATCACCCCGTGGTATTTTTATAAACCAGTCCAAATATGCTCTTGAAATTATTAAGAAACATGGAATGACCAGTTGTGATACTTATGTCGACACCCATGAATATCAAACCAAGCTGAGCTGACCCAAATGGAAACCAGTGACCCCAAAATACCGAAGTATTATTGGGTCACTTATGTATCTCACCAATCCAGCAGACAGATATAGTATTTGCTGGTATATGTGCTCTCCGCTATCCAGTCTAAACACTGAGCGACACCTCTCTGAGGCTAAAAGCAATCCTTCGATACGTAAAGGGAACCATTAACTTGGGGATCTGGTATCGCGAAGGATTCTGGTTTGAACTAATTGCCTTTTCAGATGCTGATCATGCAGGGTGCCTAGACACACGAAAAAGTACATCTGTGGTCTTCAGTTTCTTGGTTGATAAGCTTGTTTCATGGCAATCAAAGAAGCAGGATTGCACGTCACTTTCATCACAGAGGCTGAATATGTGGCCATGTCTGCATGTTGTGCTCAAGTCATTTGGATGCGATTACAACTGCAAGACTATGGCTACACATTCAACCGAATCCCGATTATTTGACTCTAGAAGTGCAATCGCCATCTCGATGCAACACTGTCTATCACACAAATCCAAGCATATCGCCTTACGTATCATTTTATTAAAGATCATGTTGAACAGGGACAGTGGAACTATTATTTTGTGGGTACTGAATACCAATTGGCGACTTGTTTACAAAAGCCCTTGCTCCCAACAAGGTTTGCTCAACTGGTTCACCAAATTGGTATGCGATGTTTGACTCCCGAAGATTTAAAATCTTTTCTTACAAACAACTAACGGAGTCAACATCAAATT